>JANHFO010001980.1:466930-479447 GCA_032468095.1 Pareas carinatus | reverse complement strand
ATTTGTACCAATCCATCAATGGAGACACTGCAGTGAACCCGACAAAAAAGTTTTGGGTGAAGCTATGGGACAACTGAAAGAAATACAACAGAAATGAAGCTTAGATAAATGAGGTGTACAAGAAGATAAAGAAACAGAAATGAAAAAACATAATAAGGGCCAAAATGGCAAAGAAAAGGGCAAGAAAGGTGAAGAACTGGTCAGCATCAGGTGAAGATGAGCTTCATGGTTTTTGATTGAAACATCTGACTGATCTACACTTTCTCATTAACAAGCAGTTTAAAACATGCTTTAAGGAGGTGAAGCTGAATATTGGTTAGCATCTGACAAAACTTACCTGAAAGATTCAGCAAATGGAACAGCATTAGAAAAGTACAGAGAAGTTACTTGCTTACCAACAATTTTCAAATTGCTAACTGGTGTGATAGCTGATGCAGTCCAACAGAATCCAGCTGAAAACAAAATCTTTCTAGCTGAGCAGAAAGGAAACTACTCAAACGGGAGAAGAATAAAAGATCAGTTCCCAATTGAAAAGATTATTTTGAAAAAACTACAAGAGAAGACAGACCAACTGGAATGTAGCTCAGATTGATTACAAGATTGCAAGAAGGCATTTGACTCCATGGCTGAATAACAGAAATAATAGGAGTTAGTAGAAACATCAGAAGGATTGTGCAAAGATCAACAGCATCATGGAAAGCACACTACAAATACCTGGTAATCCTTCAAGTTGATAACCTCAAGCACTTTGAAGTCAAGAAGAAGGTTACAAGTGAATATACCATGAGAGTGAAGATCTTAAAATCCAAACTGATCAAAGCAATAAACACCTGGGAAATTACAGTCATTATACACACAACTAAAATAGTGGGATGGACTCATACAGAACCAGAAGCTTTGGATAGTAAGACTATAAAAATAATGTCATTGAATCAAGGCCATGTCTACCTGGAAACATCTATTTATAATATGAACATTTTTGTTGCAGGTATCAGTCCAATGTCAATTCTTTACCTTTTTAAATTATTTTATTCTTATGATTTGGATGGAGGTTCTTGAAAGGTTGATGGATAGGGTTCTTTTTAAAAATACCTTTCTCTTGAAGATAAAAACCCTCCTAAAATATTTCACTTTTGAGGAGCTAACTAAAGACTTGCTAAATTTGATATTGAAGGGAATACAGATATATCCAAATTCCCTACATATTTCAGTACTATCAACAGTAGATTGGGCTTGCTTCTCATCAACTATGTAAAAAGTCTTTGTTTGGGCTGTCTCATTCTATATTGATGATGGGGACTTCCATGTTTAGCTATGATAAAGAATAGTTTGCATTGTGATAACTGCATTTTAGAATGAAGCATTGTAACAAATCTATTTTGTATTTACCATGATTATCTTTATGTCTGTGTTTATTTTTTGAGTGGGCAAACATTCAGTCATCTTCAGTCTGAACTGGTATAGCTTCAGTATGTATTTATCATTTTTGGAATTTTAAATTTCATGCATCCCATTTCAAGTGAGAATGTAATATTAAGAAAAGAAACCTTCTACACACAAATTTGCTTTTGTTTAAATAAAGGAATATCTGAGGATGTTTGTGCTTAATATTCTTTCTGTCCAACATACTTTTTACTTTCTGCAATATCCACTCCCCACATACACTATATTTCTGTTCTACTTTCACTGAATTATATGTTGGAAACAGTACTTCCCTTAATATAAATGCATGTTTGTGCATACTTTCCCCTAGTATGCACATTGTTCTATGCATTTTTTATTAGGAAATGCATGGCAAAGTTCTATGAAGTGTGAATACAACAGGATAGCTGCTTTTTGGTTCACTGAAGTGCAAATTAACTGGAATCTCATTAAAATATAAATTGAACAAATATCTTCTCCATCTCTAGTTGAGACACATAACTTTATTAACTATTGAAAGATTATTCTAGAGCACATGTAATATATCTAAGGGCACACAATTTTAGGCATTTTTTCCTATTAACTACATTTCTCCTTAAGTGATCCTACAGATGTATTTCCAACCATTGCCTATCCAATGAAGATGGGCTGAGAAGGTCCCTTGGTGATTCCATACAATTCCTGTACATTAGCATTCCACTTTGTAGAAGCTAAATAAACCAAATATGTCACCTCAATTACTTTGAGTTGATAGGGAATGTGACACAAAATGTTACAGAGTCCCCTTGTACCTTGTACTTCATCAGACTTTTTATTAATCCATTTAACCTGTTACCTCCGTGATTTTCCGTGCTATTTGCCAACAAAATAAAAGGGCAGCTGGCCTAATAGGTGTGCAATTGGTAAAAATAAATGAAATATCATGTGCCAGGATTATTTGCCAAAATTTCCTATTTGGCCTCTAAATTGACCACCAGTTAATCTCAGGCTGTTGCAAAGGATGAGTGGAAAGAAGAGTAGCAGAGGAGAAAGAAAATGAATAGGTTACAAGTCCTCTTTACAAGCCTTGTAAAGTGTCTGCTATGTATCTATGCCTGACACAAAGGCAAAGTACGTTGTATCTCCTTCTATAGAATAAAGATCCAGATTTGCTCTTAAACAATTTTTGTAAATTTTTGCTCTTTGAACACTGAGGTCTTCCACATATTCACTCTTTCCCTGTTTTTCTCTCTTTGTGTGTATTTCTGTCTTTCATACACATACAATACCAGGCATGCAAATAAAATAAAATATTAAAGCACATTCAGTTTCATAGTCTGACAACTGACTCAAATACTTTTATCACAAGTATGAAATGCCCTAATCTCTGTTGCTTGTACTCATGCAGCAAGTTCTTCCATAATTCATTGTTTCCTTAGATTTCTATTAGTTAGACTGTGGGCTCTATTTTTTTTCTGCATAACATTACTCTTATTGTAGGAATAAAATATGGTATTTTGATGCTCTGACCTCCTAGGTCTTTTGCATAAATGAACTTGGTATTTGATCCTTAGGCTGTAGTTGATCAGTGAAGTCATAACCCTGAAAGCTTACTGTCTGATTTTCACCACTGTGGGCGATTCAGTGTCACAAGTTCAGTTCGGATACTGAGGTAAAAAGGCCCTTCAAAAGGGCAAAAAAGAAAATTTACTACAAATGGAAATGGGGCTACTAATTTTTTGTTCACCCTCATAAAACTCCTACCATACAGGAAGGCACAGAGATCACAGACAGATTTTGAAGGTTGGCAGCAAAAATATTATATAAATAAATCTAAGGATATAAAATGGTGAAGAAAAGAATGTAGGAATAAAATGAAGTGTTTGCCTTCTGACATGGCTATGTGTCTGCAAGGACAAAAATAAGACAATGGATTCAAGTCTCCAGGGCCAGATGGATTATATTGCAAGGTTACTGGAGGTGATAGTGGAGGTGAACACAGTCTGTTCCTGGTTACCTTTGAGAACTCCTGGAGGATTGTTACATCTGAGAAGGCTGGAAGAGAATAACTGACATCACCTTCTTAAACATGGAGAAGATGGAGTATGCAGGGCAATAATCAAAGTATTATTAAGCAGCATATGGTAAGCATTTGGACAGGATTAAGGATGCAGCATGGACCTATTGCAAACAAATTGGGATAGGCTAATCTTATCTCTTTCTTTTATTGACCTATTACTTGAGTAGATCAGAAGAATGGCTCAGATAGTATACAGAGACCACAGCAAGACCTTCTGTGATGTGTCATGATATTCTCCTTAATAAAGATGAAATATGGGCTAGATCAATGTTTCTCGACATGCTGGCTAGAGGATTTCTAAGAGTTGAAGTTCATGCACCTTTTAGTTGCTGAGTTTAAAATGGAGGACTCCTGAGTTGGCAGCTGTACATGTGAATGAACTCTGGGAACCATAAGCCAAACAGAAGTCAGCATAGAACACATATCATCTATCCGTGCTACAGGGAGATGAGTGGAAGACTGCTTTCAATTATCCTCTGGGATGTTTTCAGTTTAAAGTGATGCCGCTCGGCTTGCAGGGGGCGCCATTGGTGTTCATGCAGTTAATTAATGAGGTGCTACTTGAGAATCTCTACAAAGGAGTCTTGGTCTACCTGGATGACATTCTCATCTACACTGAGACTATGGATGAGCATGTCAAGTTAGTAAAAACAGTATTGACCAAGTTGCTTAAGACTCAGTTATACTGCAAGCTGTCAAACTGTGAGTTCCATCTTTGAATGCATTAATAGAAGTCCAAAGTTCAGAATGTAGAAAGTAATTGTTATATTCTACTTTGCCTTGGTCTGACACAGTTTGGTATCACAGTACAAAAAGAACACCTGAACAAAAATGTCATATTTGCAAAGCAGATGGAATAAGAAAAAAACCTAAAATGCTACAAAATTCGGATTCTGGGAATGTCAATTGGTCCAAAAAAATCCAAATAACGCACACAAACCATTAGTACTGATACTTTCTTTATTGTAAGATTACAGTAATAGCAAGTCTGAAAGCATTTCTCCCCTCCTATATTTTATTTTCCAAAAAGCTAGGTAGGGCTCCTTCTGTGATGCTTCATATGATTCTTTTCCTTTCATGGACTGAAATACCTTTTGCACCACAGGTATCTAGTCTGTGGCTCTTCCTCCTGTTTCCCAAGGTCATTCTTACATACCATTACACGAACAATCTTTCCAGATAAATTGAAGGGAAAGGCTGCATTGCAGATAGAAACATTATAAAGATGATTTCTGAAAATGCTGAAGAACCACAACTTGCAGAGCTCACAAGGATACTTGTTCAAAAGTAACTTCATGAGATCAAGGAGGAAAACTGAAAGCACTTTGAGTAGTTTTAACTGGATCCAATCATAGGATCAAAAATTCAGTCAAGGTCCCAGCAAATGATATGGATTTGGATGAAGAATAAATTAGCCTATTTGGTTTTCTAAACTCAGTTAGAAAGCAGTTCAAGGTGGTCAATCAGGTACAACACATCCTATATGAGGGAGGATTTCAGTAGTTCTCTCACACATTCAAGGCTTTTGTATAGAAGGATTCACTGGAATGATGATATACGAGTTGTGTGTGTGTGTGCATGTGTGGAAGCAGTCCTCCATATGTACTCTTACCTAAAATGATATAGCATATGCAAAAGGGCACTGCTTCACTAAGAAATAAGCCACAGTAATGCACCTTGATGAAAAATGAACCTTAAACTTGAGGCATGAAAACTAAAGTTCTCCTTATACAACTCTGTTTCTCCAGAGTCATTCTCCAGAACGTAGATGTCAAAAATGTCTCCCTATGCAGGATCCAAACTGCTAAATAAATTAGCAATTTATTCTTCTTACTTCATTTGGCTTCTGCTGCATCGCCATTGGTTTTGCTCTTTGGCTTTGCCCCTTATCTTTCTGCCTTTGCGGCACTTCTCAGTGCAGGGCTAATTTAGAGGAAATGTAAGATAATTGACAATTTGGACACCCTGAGGAATGAGATAATGACCATGGCCTTTGTGGGAGACTTGAGTGGATATAAGCGGTAAGGATATAATGATAGAAGATGGTGGGGCTGCTGTAATGATATCTCCTACTCTTGACTGTTTTTGTCTTACTGGAGAAGCTTTAACTTTCAGAGCATTGAAGGCTCTGTTAAAATGGGGAGACTTTCGTTATATAGTCAGGAGTTTAATGGGATCATCATCATCCCTCTTTATATCTGAATTTGCTGGATTAGTACAAGTACAGAGAAGGCTCAGCATTTTCAGCAAGAATACCTTTTGCAATTCTCTGGAAAGTGAAAGCATATGCTATTAGTGAATTCCTTTATTGTCCAGGGGTGTCGGCTGAGATTCTGTGCTGTGATGAAAGAACATTTTATTCCTAATGAAAATGGTATTGTGAACATAATTTGAGCAATTTGCATAATAGGTTACAGCGAAAGGCTCCAAGAAAGATATAGCTGGACTGTAACAAGTGGTGGAATGCCAGGTCCCATGCAGATTATAAATCCTGAATGCAGCATGCTCACATTCCCCATGTGATGACTGGAGGATATGTGGTTTGCGTCTCCAGTGCAACACAGATGAGACCATGCGCTCCAGTTCTAAAATAAGAAATGGATGAACACTTTGGAATAACTAAATAAGGGATAGAAAAGAAAATGAATCTTCCATGAAAGGCTTTCTGAGATTGTGGTACTTACTACACCTGAAAACGCCCTTTCTCTCCTGTACTCACTGGCCATCTGTGAGGGCAGTAAAATAAGGAAGAGATTTGGTTGTGGCCTGAAATGTAAATTCAGATGTTGAGCCTTGCAGCTACCACATGTGGCTGTCATTATAGCCAGCAATCTTCAGTCAATATCTCTGGTTAGATTATATTAAAAGGTTTGTCCAATACAATGTATTCTTTAGACCTTTTGCAGATGTGATATACTGGTTATGGTGTGAGACTAGAGCCATGGAAATCAGGCTTTAAACCTTCACTTTACTATGCAGCTAAGCAGACTTTCACTTAGTCACTCTCCAACCAATCCTACGTCAAAGAGTTGTTGTTGGGATAAAACCTTACTTTTGTGGAAATGCTGTGGGGGACGAATTTTTGAACCAATCCATTTCTAGTGAACATTTAAAAGAAAGGTTTCTCATTTCAGCTGTTTTTCAATATATGGACAATACAAGGAGCAAAACAATGGTGGCTGATTTAATGATATCAGGGGAAAATCAGCCTTATTCGATATGCAATGTTACTTATGCAGAAAAGGAAAGGGCCTGAATAGTCCTACTTAGTCTGAGTCCTAATCAAAAACAAGATTACTCATGTTTTGAGACTATTTGAGAGCAATTTGTTTGCCAATTACTTACCAAAAATGTGGGATAAATTTTATATGTACCATATAAAATTAATCAGCAATAGTTAGAGTATAGTTGTAGAAGGAAGCTTATGCTATTAATAGGTTTAGTTTTAATCCGATCTGCACTATATAACTTTATACTCTTAAGCATATAATTTTGGTACAGACAGATTTAAATTCAACATGTCTAAAAACACTTTAAAGAAGCATTAAGCAATTAAATTACTTTCAAATAATTATCCATTTTAGAAATCTACTGGACTGTGAAAGACACTTCATTCAGAGAGAGTTATTTCCATGTAAATAGACCTAGGTACATTTCTAACTTAGCAGACTGCATTCATATTTAGAGTATGGAACTGCTTACAATATTTTAGTCAAGATTTATCAAGAATACAATGTGTCTTAGGAAGAAGCAGAAGAGAAAGGTATGTTAGCAAGACATTTATTTTGGACAGTCTTAGAGGCAATCTTTTCAGAGTTGTCTCATTGTTTAGTGTTTACTATCTCTATTTATAACTATGCTGAAATCCCAGAAGCTGCCTGGATCTTTCAAGTGTATCCTAATTCACATAGCTATGAGTCCTGCTCTAGTTTCCTGCACTGAATATCTGTAGTTCATTGTGTACTTTCTTCTCTGTTCACAAAAAACATAAAGGTAGGATTTATGAGGAAAGGTAGGATACTTTATTCTTCATTTTCTTGCTTGCTTTTCCATCCACAATTGATGCCACGATAAGGCACTAATCATTATAGTTTCATTTTGTCCTGTTTTTTCAGTAAAACACAATTTCCTGTGGTAGTTCTGGTACCATTTACTGTTTCCCGAGTTATTTATTTATGAGCATTATAAACTATCAAAGACCATGTTCAACAGCAACAGTGCCAAAGCCAATGTAGCATTGTAGTAATCACAATAGTTTCTTTTAAAAAATCTCACTTTTATACTACCACAAATAAAATAACATTCATACTGAAATCTATAAATTCTGGAGGCCTTCTGAAACATCCACTTTTTATAAGCTTCTATCCTTGGGGTGGGCTGGCTGGTCCAAGTGAGGTACCTTTATTTACAATCTTCCCCTTTAAATAGAAGTGCTTTGTACATAGCAGCCAATCAGCACTGTTTGCTATTTCCTGGCCAACAGGATCTGAAGGCGAGGGGGGGGGCACCCATTTCCTAATCGCCATCTCCGGCTGTCTGGATCCCATCTGGCGGGTCTAACACACTTTCCCTTTAGATGGGTTCATCCGTGAGCAGACGTACTCATCTAAATATGCTGGGCATTTACTAGTCATACTGGACCTGCACTGTTCAGTTGATGCTGAGGCAGCAGTCTGGGTGGACAGGTCTGTTGCAGGTTCCGGAGCCTCTAATGGAAGCTCCTGGAAAACTCCAGGCTTGTCCTCCGGTAGAAGTTGAGGATGGGCCGTCGATCTGACAGACCTGCTTCCAGGGAGCAACAGTTTTTAGGCAGCCTCCTGTCTGCCCTCTAGGTAGGTGGGGACATTCAACAGGCATCTCTGTTTACTCTGGCTGGTGGACAAAGTTTGTCTATGATAGGTTGCTCCATAAATTTCCTAAGAATAAGCCATAAAAAGATCTATATATGATAACCAAACAACCAACCAACCAACCAATCAGAAACTCACCAGTAAACCTATGTTGCTCTTAGACTACCCAGTAGGAAAAAATTGTACCTACTGAAATTTATGGAATTTGTTTATGGGGAATCTGGGATGAGGAGACTTTTATCTTAGAACATTTGAACTATGTTCACTGAGGATTGAAGAATTGGCAGATGTATGTATAGATTCATGTCCCAAGCTGGCATGGTAAACAGTCGAAGGTTAAAAACTCTACTTTCTGGAAAAATTCTTCCTGGCCTATCCCCAGACTGGCATTATAAGAGTAATAATAGGATTTCATATCTTTCTTGAAAATAATTCATTAATTCTTTATTTCTCTTTGATGAAAAGTGTAGTAAATAAGAGATGGCAGGGTGAGGAGTGGGGTGTGGACAGAGGGAGGGGAGGGATGTGGGTAGTAGCACAGCTGTAGCACAATTTAATTGACAATGACTATTTGGAGTATGCTCAAATTGCTATGAAATATTCTTGGATCTGAGGCTGCCCATGTGTCTCTTCAGCCATATTTGAATGACTGCCAGTAAAAAAGTGTTATTGCTATTGTTAAGGTTAGATCTGCAAGGCATCTTTGACAGAAGAGACAATGATATGTTCTTAGAGTATGTGGAATAAAAGGCTAGAATTTTTAGGACAGCATCAAATTGGTTAGAAATGTAATTATCTTTGTCAGCAAACTCTCGTGCTATACTGACTATACAGCTCATCAGGAACCATTACTATAAAATATGTTTTCCCTCAGGGATCTATTCTTACCCTTTTATTTGTGTATATATACACTTTCTTGGCAGCATTATTAATAGATCAGGGCTTTATTACCATGTCTCTGCTGATAATATTCAGTCTTAGTAACTGGTTTTTATAGATCCAAACAAAGCAGTCCCTTACTTGACACCTTGCTTTATTAAAACTGAGTGGAATGGCAGCTAATTTTTAGATGAACATCGGAAAGACTGATCTCGTTCATCTGAATGTAAAGTGCTTTCTTGATATTAACTCTTTTAGTGGTTTTCTAATGGTTTAATCTTTTTCTTTGTGAGAAGATTGGCAGGTAGATAGATGCATTGATATAGAGATAGAAAAAAAATAATTCTTTGTAACTAAGAAAATGTAGTAATGGCAGAATAATCTCCATCAGAGTCTTTTTACTACAAAATTTTTAAAATACTTCATTCATAGCTATTTGTTTATTTATTTATCGTATTTGTATAGCCACCCATCCCCCGGAAGGTGACTATGAGTGGTGCACAACACTTAATTAAAAATGAATAAATATATAAAAGCAGGCACCGTTTAAAAATAATTATTAGAAAGACACACAATATAGGAAAGGATGATACTGATCACAGTAAGGGAGCCATCACAGAACCTGCCCGGTTCTCTGGGACCTTCAGACATGATGACATAGCAAATCTTGAGGGACTTGCAGAATGTTGAGACAGATGGAACTAATCTCACTTCAGGGCAGGGTTGGGGGATAGAGAAGATTCCACAAGGTGGGCACTGCAGCAGATAAGGCCCACCTTCTGGGGATGCTAGATGTAATTCCCTGGCAGACAGGTCCTTCAGCATGCCTTCTCTGCCAGATCTGATGGAGCAGACAGGTATAATCAGAGAAAGGTGGCTCTCAGATAACCTGATCCTAAGCCACAAAAGGCTTTAAAAGTTAATCCCAGCAGCTTGAATTGGACCCAGAAGCAGACCAGCAACCAATGTAGCTTGCAAAGCAGAGGTATAATGTGTACTGCTCAAGAAGCAGATGTAACTGCCCACACCACTGCATTTTATATTATTGAAATTTCTATATATTCTTCAATGGCAGCCTCATGTAGAATGTATTACAGAAGTCCAAATAGGAGGAGATTAGGGCAAAGACACCCCCCAACCAGGGATGGATGCAACTGGCAGACAACAGGAAGCTCTACAAAGATCCTCTTAGTCACAACTGCCACTTGTTCTTTGAGCAGATGTTGTGAGTCCAGGAAGATTTCTGGATTATGCACAAAATCTGTCTGGGAGAGTTCTGCCCTAACTAGCAGCAAAGATAGCATTCTCCTACAACCAGAAGGTCCCCAAACCCAAAGGCACTCAGTCTTTCCAAAGTTCAGCTGAAGTCTGTTGTTTGCCATCCAGACCAACACAGGCACTGGGATAAGTTATTCAGAGCATCACTTAATTCACCAGGGCAGAGATAAGTTGGTGTCATCAGCATACTGATGATACCTCACTACATGGCAATGGATGAGCTCACTCAGCAGTCTCACGTAGATGTTAAATAGAATGGAGAGTACTGAATCCAGCAGCAACCCACATAGGGTTGGGAGGGTATTTCTCCTCTCCAATTGCCACCAACTGGAACTGACAGAGATGAACCAGTTCAACACATTGACCTCTAATCCTCTGAGCTGATCCAGAAAGATACCATGGTTGTTAGCCTCCAAAGCTGCAAAGAAGTCAAGTAGGGAAGGATGAATGAATAACCCTATTCCACCCTTGCAAGTGATCATCCAAAGGTACAACCAATGTTGTTTTTGTCCTCTATTCAGGTGTGAATCCTGACTGAAAGTGATCCACATAATTTGCTTCATCCAAGATCCTCTAAAGCTGCTGCATATCTACTCTTCTCAATCACCTTCCACAAAAAGGGGAGATTAGATACTGTGTAGAAATTGTCCAGTATGCAACATTCTGTTATGGCTTTTTGAGGAAGCAGTGAACCTATATATCCTTAAAAAGCAAAAAAACCATTCCCTCGCTCAAGGAAGCATTAACCATCACTAGAACCCTCTCACATGATATTCCCCTTGGGCTGTTTAACCAATCCAAAGGACACCTAATCGGGCTCAAAATTCCCAAATAACAAGGCAAAACATCGCTCTACATATCTCCCCTAGATGTGCAATAAAGCCAGCCTCCAGCTAAAAATGAATCTAAGCGAATTTGTCCAATAGATGCTAAGAAAAATTCTCTGTATACTCCTTGGAAAAGCTCTCCCAGGCCTCCTTACTCCAGTAATTTTCAACTGGAATCTTTACTCTTTCTCTCATCTTCCTCCTTTCCTTTCTCTCTCATGCCCCAGTTTTCTATGATAATTTCGTGGCCCATATTTGTAAAAATACAAAACAGTTTACTTCAGATTCTCAAGTTTGCTTTATTTTTTTCTTCTGATCATACTGTCTTGCTTGGAAGACTAAGGATCTAAATGCATTTAGTTGATCTAGAAAAGGGGTAGGCAACTGATACAATGGGTTCTGTATGCATTTTCCAGGAATGTCCTGGGAATGTGGTCAAAAAAGTCAAGATGGCCAGCCACAATGGCATGATTGAAGCTCCAACTGTTTTTTTATATGGGGTGCTAAATTTCAAAGAAATGTGTCGATTCAGTGAAGCATCAGATGAATAATTCTAGCAAAGCAGATTTACAAAGCATCCTATTTCAAAGTAATTAATCAAATTAAATGTTTTTTAAGAGTTCAAAAAAAGCTACAACATTATAAATAATGCTAATATGGTACACAGGTAGTCTTCTACCCACAGCCTCTTGCTTAACTTCACTTGAAGTTACAACAGCAGTGAAAAAAATTGATTTACAACCATTTTTCACACTTGCATCCCCATGGCCACATGATCAAAATGTAAACTTTTGACAATTGGCATGCATTTATGATGGTTGCAGTATCCTGGGGTCATACGATCACCTTTTGCAATCTTTGGACAAGCAAAGTCAGTGGAGAAGCCAGATTCACTTTGCAATCATGTTATTAGCTTATCAACTGCAGTGACTCACTTGACAATGGTTTGAAAGGTTGTAAAATGGGGCAAAACTCATTTAACAACTGTTTAACTTAGCAACAGAAATTTTGGGCTCAATTGTTGTTGTAAGTTTCTAATTATTTAAATACAATGTTGGTTTATACCGCGGAGCAGCTTCGGGCCCTGAGAGACCTCCCCTCCTCTCCGAGTGCACCCGTTAAGCTGCCCAGGACTTTCTTCGATGACGGGAAGGGATACCCGGAGAGAAGGTTCCTGGCCAAGGGGAAATTGAGGGTTTTTT
>JANHFO010001980.1:413818-426986 GCA_032468095.1 Pareas carinatus | reverse complement strand
CTTTCCTCTTTCATCCTCATCAAGAGACTCATTAGTTCCTCTTCACCTTTTGCCATTAGGGTGGTATCATCTGCATATCTGAGGTTGCTGATATTTCTCTCAGCATTCTTAATTCCAGCTTGTGATTCTTCCAGCCCAGCATTTTGCATGATGTGCTCTGCATATATGTTGAATAAGCAAGAGTGACAGTATGCAGCCTTGTCGTACTCCTTTCCCTATTCAAAACCAGTCATTTGTTCTATACCCAATTCTAACTGTTGTTTTCTGACTTGCTCTCTAGTTGATTTCTAGTTCCTCCGCCTTGTTGAAACCCAGCTTGTGCTTCTGGTGGTTCTCAGTTCACATACTGCTGAAGCCTAGACTGTAGGATTTTGAGCATGACCTTGCTAGTGTGTGAGAAAAGCACAATTGTGCAGTAGCTTGAGCACTCTTTGGTGTTGCCCTTCTTTGGGATTTGAATGTAAACTGACCTTTTCGAATCCTGTGGTCATTGTTGGGTTTTCCAGATTTGTTGGCAACATTTTAACAGCACCATATTTTAAGTTTTTCAATAGTTTTGCTGGAATACCATCTCCTCCACTAGCTTTGTTGTTAGTAATGCTTTCTAAGGCCCACTTGACCACATACCAGAATATTTGGCTCAAAGTCAGTGATCGTGCGATTGTAAATATCAGGGACCTTCAGGTCTTTTTGGTATAGTTTTTCTATGTATTCCTGCCATTTCTTCTTGATCTCCTCTGCTCCTGTAAAGTCCCTGCCATATTTGTCTTTTATCATGCTCATCTTTGCCTGGAATGATCCCTTGAGCTCACCGATTTTCCTGAAGAGACATCTAGTCCTTCCCGTTCTATTATTTCTCTTTATTTCTTTACACTGTTCATTTAGGGAAATCTCTTTATCGCTCCTTGTTTTTCTTTGGAATTCAGCATTCAGATGGGTGTATCTTTCACTTTCTTCCTTCCCTTTTGTTTTCCTTATTTTCTTGGCTATTTCTAAGACTTCATCAGATAGCTGTTTAGCATTTCTGTGTTTTTTTCCCTTTGGGATGGTTTTAGCTTCTGTCTCCTGTATGATGTTGTGAACCTCTGTCCAGAGCTCTTCAGGCATTCTGTCTACCAGTCCCTGAAATCTATTTGTTACCTCCACTGTATATTCATAGGGGATGTGACTTAGTCATAGCTGAGCAGCCTAGTGATTTTCCTTACTTACTTCAATTTGAGCCTGTGAGATTGCACCACAGTACTGCTTTCCCACTCTTTTATTAACTATGAAGGCTAGTCCATTAATTCAAAGAGATTTTTGCTCACAATAGTAGATTTGGCGGTCATCTGAGTTGAATTCATGCATTCCAGTTCACTTTAACTCGCTTATTCCCAGTATGTCAATGTTCAGTCTAGTCATCTCCTGTTTGACCACATCTAGTTTGCCCTGACTCATAGTTCTCATGGTCCATGTTCCTATGCAAAGTTGCTCTTTGCAGCATCAGACTTTACTTTCGCCACCAGCCACATCCACAACTGGCTATCCTTTTGGCGTTGCTTCAGTCGGTTCACTCTTTTGGGGGCTACTTGTAATTGCCCTCTGTTCTTCCCCAGTAATATGTTGGATGCCTTCTGAACATCTTCCGGCATCATGACCGTTTTCCCTTTCAAAACTGTCCATGGAGTTTTCTTGGCAAGGATACCGGAGTGGGTTGCCATTTCCTTCTCCAGTAGATCACGTTTTGTCAGAACTCTCAACTATGATCTGTCCATCTTGGGTGGCCCTGCACATCATAGCATATAGTACCGCTAAGTTATGCAAGCCCCTTTGCCACGACAAGGCACAAGAAGACTACCATTTAGAAGAGGCTTACATTGATAGTTGCTGTATTACATATGAATTGGGTTAAATGTTAAAATACTAAGTGTTCATAGGAGCTAATGCTTGCTTTTGTTAAATTCTTTCAGACATTTGTATGAATGGAGCAGCACATATATAGATTATTTACAATGTATGTCTGTTGCATGCATTGTAGTGTAGAGGGGCAATTGTACTGCACAGGCATTAGCTTTGGTGATAAATGCCTAGTTCTTCCTTCAGAGGATTATTAAAAGAGTTCTCTAGAGGACAAAAATGGTGGAAGCCACACATTTAACAGTTCAGGTATAAAGAGTCAGATTGTGCCAGTTGGCAAAAGTTAGCAGGAAGCTGTCACAATAAATGGCAGCAGCTGCTCATAGTTCTAAAGAGTATGTCCCAGTCAGAACTGAAAACTGATGGCATCTACATTAATACTACCTTAATAGTCCATCTGCTACTCCATAGGGTCCCTAGCTGCTGTATGGAGTCACAGGCATTTGACAGGCAGTCTCTGTATGCCAGACGAGCATTGTGCCAAATGTTTGAGGCTGCCTTGTATCATTCCATTCTGTCAAACTTCCCCCACTCATATATCAGGTAAGGAGCTATGAGGGTTTTTACAAAAGGAAAAAAAAGAAGCTACGCATCATTGATTTTAACATCAGGGCAACCAGGAGTTTGGAAGGAAAATTGTTTTGGTTACTCCCATCTCTTTTTATTGACAAGACACAGAAAATAACATTGGCTTCCCGTTAACTTTTAGTGGCTGTGTTAACAAAGGATAGAGAGAAGCTTTACAGCAGCATGAATCACTGCTTCAACTTTACATTTCATAAGTCACTCTCCTATTATTTCAGGTAGCAATGAAAGCACATCTAAAACTCACATTAACCATAGGAAAAAAATTAAGCAATATACTAACAGAAAGAAGTCATTTTAAAAAGTATTCACTGCACAACTATGTGCCAGCCTTGTTATATATCATTTTATGCGAGAACATGCACAATCTTTGTACATACCTTTAGAACTTTTTGGAACGATGTCAAAATGAATACTGCCACAATTTTAGAGATGAAAAAATAAGTACATATAGAAAAGCTAAGTAGTATCAAAGCATTTGGACATGTCAGAATGTGAAAATTGATCTTTCCAAAAACTGGACATTCTTTGTGATACATTTATAAGTGCTGGAAACAACCTTGAGTGATGCAGTGATCTGTTCACTAAAAACAAAACAGTATTAGATGTTTTGCTATCTAGTGCAGGGAACTATTTACTCCACTATGTTGTACTTCCATATTTGTAAAGAAAATAAATATAAATATGAATCTCTATTTCTTCCTCATCTCAGACAACAAAGATCTGTAGCATTACCCCAGACATTTAATCATCCCATGAAAAGGGAGAGGTGCTTAAACAGCATATTTGCTTGAAGTAATTCCCAGAAGACTCAGTGATGCATATTCACAAGCCTATTTGCAGCCCTCATCTGTACTAAAAACCACTACAAGAAACCTGCAGCAAGATGATCCTAAGTATTTTCAGTATGTAGAATTTCTTTTTACTTTATTGAGAGGTTTGTCTCCCAAACAGACTTTCATTCTAATCTATAAATAATTGTATTTCAAGCATAGCTGCTTCTAAATATACTGTTTATAGTGGCTTTCCCATTCAGTGCAATGATGTAAGCAGATTCACATGTAAACTTACTTTATTACATAAACATGCTTGTTCCTTTGAAATGAATGCTGAAGCAGTATTTTATTTGTTTGGTTGCTGTTTATATTCCTTGTGATTAGTTAGTAAACCTAATTTAGAAGAGTACATTCTAATCTGGTTGGTCTACAATAAATATTTTCTGTTCCACAGGATTTGACAACCATTAGTTAACTTATACATGTTTGAGTGAAGTTGACTGCCTCAAAAAGAGATCTGGGAAACCATTAAATTAGGAATTATTGTTGCATTATATTTACTATGGAGACATATTTGTATGGAATTTTCTACCTAGCTTTGGGGATTATGGATACTCATGTATTTTCTGATTTGATGAATTGTTTCCTTTCTATCAGCCAATGAAATGGTTTGGCTAACTCATTTTGCAGCAGTAGTTTAGCTGTTTCAAGTTACTCAGGAAATATTCTTAACTTCCCAGGAGAATTTAACGAATAGATATTAGAAGTTAACAACATTATAATTTACCAATGTGTTTATATCTACTTGAGCAATAAATCACAGAAAAGCTGTTCTAGTCTTTTAATTACCAAATAGTGACCTTTAAGATATTTTAGTTTAGATTTAATTCCAACTATAAAGCCGGAGCAAGTTTACCACCATATGATTCAATTTACTTAGTGATCCCATGAGGGTAGAGCAATCCTCCAAAGGTTCTCAGGGGTATCACCATTTGTTGAGTGGGAAATCTAATTTTCTATTGGAGCTGTGATATAATTTCACTTTATAGTCATAAACACAATGAATATTCGTTAAATGGACATTAATGCACAATTCCATGTTTTTTTCTCTCCACAAATAGGACTCTGCTTTCTTTAAAAATCTCCTGAAAATAGTCTAGTGTGTGTGCTGTGATTTTATACTGAACATTCACCTCACCATTCTTTTCATGTTCTGAAATTTTCTTTTCAAGGTAGAAGTGCTATAATCGAAGAGTGTTTTCTTGCTAGCTTTCCAAAATACTATAAACATATTATAACAGTGATGGTGGCATTACTACAGGAAAAATAAATCTGCAAAATATTTTTACATGAAAGCATTGACTTTTCTTAACCTTTTCAAAGACTTTTTAATTAAGTCCTGCCCCACTTCCTTTATTAATCTATGTTAGTTTGTATAGTATGGACTGTTAAAAAGAAACATTTTACAATTTGACTTCATGGAAGTTTTTTTAACTTTGTTCTCACACTGTAGTGACTGGATGTACAACATGCAAATGTTAAATCTCCTGATAAATCTAAAATTAACATGAGCCACTACTGTCTTTGACTGACACCTTTTGGATCTTTTCGAGCTTCTGCAAACTACTGTGTGTAGGCACTTCTAAAGAAATTGTCATTCATTTTAGCCACTCAATCAACATTTGTCACATTTTTGCATACTTTTATGAAAAACCCAACCTGGCACACCAGATGTGGCAAATTTATGAAAATGTAATGTTTTCATGCTGAAATGCCTTATGCAACAGAAGAGGGCAGTGCGTAATAAGCTTGGTTTTCAGCACTATGTATCAGACTATCATAAAACCTTCTCCTCCTATAACCCTCTGTCTTTTGAAACAATCAGCCATAACCACTTCATCCATATTGTGTTTCGTTGGAGGCATGATAAATAGCTAAACTTCAAATATTGCAAATCATATCCCCCTTTGTCACTTTCTCTGACAGATAATGTAGGATCAATATATGCAACAATATTTAGAGAATACCTAGAACAGGTTATCAATTAACTGAATATTATCAAGATTTGCTTGTAGTCTCGTAAATCAATCATAAGAGAAATCCCACTTAATTATACCTTTGTATCTCTGGCTGATTTTGCTGTTCCCCAAGTCTGTCAAGTATACAAAAGTATTACATGGTATATAATTTTTAACTACTTTTTTATCACACCTTTATTACTTTTATAAATAACTCAGCCTAGTATCTCTTCTTCTCTTCCCTCCACAATAACCACACTGTAAAATGAATTGACTGACCCAAAATCACCCATCTGGCTTTCATGCCTAAAACTTACAGTCTTCTGGTTTCTAGTCTGGTAACTTAACCACAAGGCCAAACTAGTTCTCAATTTTCTTTTCTTTTCCATTTTTTTCAAATCTTCACATTTCCTCTTAGGATTCTTGTTTTCTGTTACTGCGTTAAAGAATAAATGAAAATAGAATAATACAATCTTTATATCAGGAAGCAAATGTTAACTTAGCGCTAGTCTCTCATTTACTACAATCATTTTCAGCCCTTCTCCAAAGATTTACATATGTTTATTATTATTCCAGCTTGCATTGTGTTGTGATAGATCTGTTTAAAAACTTCAGAAGATGATGGGTGTGGAATATGAGTTTCAGTGGTTTGACATGGTTGCTGTTCTGCTGGCATGAATCAGCAAATGGAGTGAGAAAAGGTGGGAAGAAACTCAATTCTAGCATTAAAGGACAGCTGTGATGTCATAAGGGCTGATGAGTTGTTCAGCCATGGTATATAGACCTTGAAGTCTAAAACCTTGGGGGGGGGGAACAACTCCTTAGTTGCTTGGGGACATGCTGCCAGTCTAACTAAAAACTGGAGAGAGAGAAAAGGAGAGAGAAAGACTGTGAAAGTAGTTGGAGATAAAAGTTGGAGTATGAAATTGTGTGAATGTGTGGAGCAGTTGCCAATTCCTCACCAGGGAAAAGAATAAAAATCCACAGGTAGCTGTCCTGGAAAAGGGGAAGACCCAGAGAGATGACATTTTCATGCAAAACCCAAAATAGGAGGAAGGAGATTGTCTATCATTAGTGAAGTCCTGATAGGAGGTCATTCCCACAGCAGAGAAACAATAGGTGTTCAGTTGACAGGTTCAGAAGAAGGTCAAGTCATAATAGTCCCACTACAGTAAATCCATCTGACTCCTTTGAACCCCAGAAAAGTAGGAGAGGGAGAAGGAGTAAAGGTAAGAAGTAGTATTGCTGTGTGGGGAGAGGGGGATAGTCTCTGGGACAGACACCTAGAGGAAGACTGGCACTGGGTAAACATGAAGATTGTGGTGTATATACTTGTAGTAAGTATTTATAAGTAACTTCACTGTCAACAATAGAAAGCATAAAAGCCTCCACCTTTCCATGTTAATTGCCATTCTTGCAAAACAAAATACATATCTAATCAAAAAACAAACAAACCTGCCCATCACATTTTGATAGTGAAACGATAAAATGTTTGATGATATAAACTATTTATTTGACAAAGATTTAAAGCACCAGCACTTTAACTAAACACTTAACATTTTATCAGATCTTTTCCTGATTCTAACTAAACAGTCTTCTGGATAAATTCATAATAACCTTTGTAGTTGTCATAACTTTTCTAAAATATGATTTAATTTTTTACAAAAACCCCTTCAATCAGAAATCACAATTTTTTATTAAATAAATTCTTGAATGATCAGAAGTAAAAGAACATACTTAATAGTGTACTTCTGTAAGAGATACTCAGAACTGCTCCATTTTTCAGCCTAACCTGATCTAGTCAGGAAAGTAATTTATACCAAAAAATGGAGCATTCTTTCAAATTCCTATCTCAACCAATGTCTTGTTATACAGGTCATCCTTGAGAAAGACATGGTGCTCCTTCAGATAGACTAGAATTACTTTGATTAATAGTGAACTTTCCAGATAATTAAAGTGTTACTATAACCCTGCCTGTCAATCTGAGGATTTGAATTAATTGTCTTATATTGGTCTCTAATTAAATAAAGCAGATGGTACCTGGAAGATGGTTTCCTGCTGTTGGAAAGGCATGTCTGACCTTCTTTCCTGTGAAGAGGTCTAGAAAAAAATAATGGGAAACATCAAGTCAAAAGTCAGATAATAAATAAAGTAGAATGGAAACAGAACTTTCTAGAGATGGGAAAGGATCAACTTTATCATTCCTTCCTCCTAGGTTTTGGGAGTTTACTTTTCTAATAGGTCCAAAATTGATGTTGTCAGTCAACTGAAACTAGGGAGGTTATTTTTGAGAACTGAGCAATTTCTCACTTCTGGTTTCTAATCCACTTTTATTCTCTCCATGGGGTCATATATGTTACATTTCATATGTATGTGTGTGGCATTAAGCTTCAATTCAAGATTGAATTCAATAATTCAGTTGTAATTAGCATTAAAAATAGCAGTTCTTTCCTGCAAATAAATATTTTTGTAATTATTTTTTCAGAGGTTTTTATACAAGTATAAAAATAGGCTATGGAAAAGGCACATTGATTGCAAATGACAACATGAAACTTGAGTAGAAGTAATTTATTTTACAGATAATTGTGTGGCAATTTATTTCAACAAGCAATTTCTTTGGTGTAAAATGGCTGCATAATTTCTTAGATTTAGTAATTTATGACTTTGTATTGATAACAATCAACACTTCAATACAAACAGTACTGAATTCTTTTCCTATTGTACAAACAGACATTGCATTTTATTCTTCCATAATAGTTGCTTTTGTGTTTTAAGGGTGGGTGAGGGTAGAAATTGAACTACTATTTTCATCACAGAAAATAACAGAAAGTGAATGCACTTCTTTTAGCATTCGAAGGAAGATTTTTTTTTAAGAGAACCAAGCTGTATAATTGATTTTAATTTGTATTTTATTTTTTCTAATAATGACAGATCTGCATGCTGTAGAACTCAATTTTCCATTTCAGATTAAGGAGCTAAAGTGTGAGAACCCTTTTTAAGAATAAGTGGAAAGATTTATAAAAATAAGTTGTATTCAGTTGAGAAAAATGGGATTGTTACTGAACATTTTCTTCTACAAAATGTTCGGCAATTTACATCATGTTTTTTTAATAAATAGCCTTGTTCTGTATGTACTTAGCTGAGAATATAACTTCAAAGAGAGAAAGAGAATTATCCTTCATTTTTATTTTGTAGCCTCCCCCCTAAAAAAAACCCCTCACACCCCACACATATCAGAAAAGGACATAGTAACACACTTGTCTCTCCTGAGGATACTGTTCAGTTACATGACAGACTGCTGTTTCTTTACACCACCAAGAACTATAATTTCTTTCTCACTGAAGAGTTCCTAGTAACATATGTCAGACATATAAATGAGACTCTTGTTCACAGTTTTTACAATTATGAACAAAAGGAATTTGCCTTACTTTGTCCAAACACATTCCTTAGGAACTTCATAATTAATCATTAATAGAGAGATTGGAAATACTACTTAATATTTTTAGGCTAATCACTAAAGGTTGGAGTTAATGGCTTTTATAGGTCAAGGCTTATTGTCAGAAAATTTATCTGAAATTTTTATTATAATTGTGTTGTTGGCAGCTTTTGACTAAAATATGCTGTATAATCCAAGAAATCACTTATTCCAATCTCCTCCTAGTCTAACCTTGTCACCGAGACTCTATGTGCAGTTATGACAGCCCCAATCTCTTGACTAAGATTGTATTTGGCCATTGTAATTACAGCTGTAATTGCAGCTGTAATAACTTCTCTGAGGAATCATGAACAAACTTCACAGTCATCAGAGATGCCCTACTTTCCTTTATGTCCTCTTTTTTGGGGGGGGACCTATGGGGCAAACCTATATAGTCAAGTATCAGCAAGGAGAGGTGGAGGTGAACCCAGACTTCCCTTGTAATAATTGTCAGATTTAATCAGGACCTAATTGCAGCATGCCCTTTATGAATTTGCTATCTCAATCTTAATTTCTTAACCATAGTATCTTTTTAGAGGGATATTAGAGGAATCCAGCCTTATATTTATCTGAGGAGTTAGGAATGATGATGGAGAAGGATGATTTAAAATACTTGCTGTTCTTTTTTCTTATCAGATTGAAAAAAATATTGCAAAAAAAAGTCAAGTATAATTTTATTGACCAGAATTTTAAAATGAAATTTGAGCTACATGGAACTGTGAAAACAAGTCCTTTCCCCTATGACATTTATATTTCACCCTATGATATTGTCCTCAAAATAGAAGATTATTCTTTTTAGTTCCAACCTTGAAGTGTAACAAGACAAGAAAACAAAAACAAGAATCTAATCCTGAAAAAATAAGATTTTAATAAACCAAAATGGAGTTTAGACTTGTATCTAATAAACAGAGGTAAACTCAGTTGCCCAACATATTTCATTTCTTTTGGAATATTTTGGTATATCAATCAACATTTCAATGTTCCAATTCAGTTACAGACAAGGGATAACACATAACAATGCAATTAGCAGACATAACAGATTCCTGAGTACTATCATCCTAAATGCAAATTCACTATAAGTCTGCACTGCTAAGAAATGAAATTTATATGCAGAAAGATGTCTGCCATTTTTATGACTAAAATATTGATATACTGATTAATAGAGGCACTGGCAAATTTACAGCCTTTCATACAAACTTTATTTTGTAGGATTGGCTCTTGGTAGTTTATGGTAGAGTGAAAATCAATATGATCAAATCTGATATTATGATCATGGAATAATAATCACTGTATGTCTTCCTATAAATTATAAAGCCTTCTGCTTTATGCTTCATTCCAAGCCTACATATTTTAACCTATTTGAAACCCCATTTTTTGATAAAATATATTATCTCTCTCTCTCTCTCCTTTTTCTGCACAAACTATGAAATCAATATACCAACTGAATTGCTGGAGGAACATCGTTGTAAATAAGTTATTGATGTGAAAAGTCATTTATACCTGACACTGGAGATAGATCGTGATATTATTAATTTAACTGGCAATTGTATAATAAGTGGCATGCAAACCAATTATCCATCACCTGTAAAGATCTGTACATTTTGTGAAGCTAGATCTATGGCATTTTGACAGCACAAAATATTTTTTGACAATTTTAAATGTTCTCATGAAGAAGTTTAAGTGCAAGAGGTAGTCTGGTTGACTCATGTTATCTAGACAATTTCTCTGAGTTACATTTGCAAGTTGTCCCATTCCTTTGGATGGGAAAGGGAATATGGAACTTTTATGTGTTGTTTGCAAAATATCTAAAAAAGAACTCTTAAAAATATATTACGGCACACTAAAAACCCAAATTCTTACTGACTATATGACAGCAGTGGGTTTTTTAGTAAAATCAAATATGTTTTCCTGTGCAGTATTTCTTATATACATAAATATGTATAAAGAAAAAAGTATGGAAGCAAAAGACTCACTCTCTCTCTCTCTCTCTCTCTCTCTCTCTCTCTCTCTGTCTCTGTCTCTGAATAATGCACACTGTGTGTAACTGTTGGTTTTAATCCAACAGTTGTAGTTACAGGTAGTCCTTGTTTAATGACTGCCTCATTTCATGCTCATGAACAAGTAATTTTATGACCAATCTTTGCATTTATGATTTTTGCAGATCTGTTAAACAAAGAACTGAAGTAAGATCATAAGTACAGTTACAGTTTCATTTAGTAACTTTGAAAAAAAAGGCGACATTTGACTAGAGCTTATTACATGAAACCATCTTGTAAAAAAGGACATACAGTAAAACAACCATATGCAAGTTTATAATGTTTGTTAGAACAAACAACATGGAAGCAAAAGAGGAGGGCTGTTGATGGGTAGTACAAAATAGTGCTGGATCCATATGAGCATACTGTATGTGGGTACAGTTATTAATTTTTTGTCTTAACCAGAAACAGTTTTGTTGCTGTATATTTCAACTGATGCCGTTGTTAGTAGATTTAAGACTTTGAGGCTCATTTTGAGTATCCTTATTCAGTGTTTTTTTCCTACTAATCAAAGGATGCAGCAGTATTTGATATTATGACTTAATTCTCTGTATATTATAATAACTTATATTATTCATATTATAGTACTGAATTCATTGATAAAAATTTGTTTCCTTTTCCTTCTTAGTTTGTATTTTTAGTTTGTCCATACTTTAAAAAAAAAATTAAAGTCTGTTTTGTTTCCAAAAGAGAGATATTAAATACATTAAAATCCTTATTGTATTTATTAGTATGCCCAGAGTTTTGACATGTTTCATCTTGTGGTATTCAATGTAGTTTGTTTCCTCCCTTTTTATTTTTAAATTTATTTTTAATATATTTTATTTATATAACAAACATTCCCAAAGGGTCTTGCTGGTTAGGAGCTTAAATAAAATCCTAAATAATATAAACCAAATATAGTATAAACACTATGCATAGAAAATAAATCGAAGACATGGCTCCATAAATTTATGTCTTGAATCAGAGCACGCTGTCCTTCTTTGCTTGATGGAAAAGCCATGTCTTAACTGTCAAATGTCTTAACAATCTGGAATGGAAAGAGTACCCTGGAAATCTGATATCTGTATCCTATATTTTTACTTTATTTCTATTTGTCTTCTTCTCTGATGCCTTCTGGCTGTAACTCTTCTTTGTTTTTCAAGCTAAGTAGGCAAGCAAGCATCTTTCTGAAGTTCTGTCTTTAATTAGTCAGCAAGTAATTAATGGAGAGAATGTTCTAAAACATCTAGTTTTAGAATCATCAATGTTATGTAGCAGGCTTATATGCATGTTCTTTCCTGTTTCATATTGTAGATTTTAATTGGCCTATCTTGCCATTTTCTAATCTGCCCATTTTTAATGTACCCATTTTATTTTAATATCCAGCTGTTACAGTATGTTTCTGTACCATTATAACATTATAACATTTTCATGTGACAGAAGTAGACATTCAAAATAAAACATATGCATTAGTTAAAATGTACTACTTCAACAGATGAAGAACATCTTTAATAAACTCTGGCTCTCCTGCTGAGTTCAAACCATTGGAACATGACTCTACCAGGCCAAATTTCATATTCTGTTACTTTTCAATTAAATAATATGATGTAATTACCTAAAGCAAGAATAATTAGTTAAAATTGTTTTGATTTTTATAGACATTCCTAAAATCTGTTATGCTTTATAATTAAGCATATAACTTTGCTTTGTTTTTGTTTTGATGTAGTATTTACCAGTAATGATGTATCTCTTTTAAAATAGAATTCAATGATTGCAATTCAGAAACCTATTGTTGAAGAAAATTATGATGCTATATTCTTAAATACTTATTATTACAATTGTCTGATGGAAAAGGAAGATGGAATTCAGAATCTTGGCAATTTTTCAGAAGAAAACATTCAGTAGGCACAATAAAGTTCATTTTGATTGATGCTATGGTGGTGCTTCAACTTCTAGAACAGAATTTACAAGAAACTAGAGGAAAAAATTGATTTGCAATCTCTGAAGGGATGATAAACTTCAGAATTCTCAAGATGAGAACCAAATATATAAAGTAGAGTTCAATAGTATCACTACAATGTATTTTCTTTTATTTAAGGGGCAAATCAAATTGCAAGTTGACCAACCCTCCACTGTTAACCAAATCAGAAACTATGCGCATCATTCTTCTTTCTCTACTCTACAACATATGCAACACATATACTATATAAACATCATTTGAAATTGAATATGCTGTATCATTAATCTAAATATTATTAATTTATACAGCACGGAAACGGCATTGGTCGCGTTGGTGGATGATCTCTGGCGGGCCCGGGATAGAGGTTGCTCCTCTATCCTGGTGCTATTGGACCTCTCAGCGGCTTTTGATACCATCGACCATGGTATCTTGCTGCGCCG
>JANHFO010001980.1:318766-333012 GCA_032468095.1 Pareas carinatus | reverse complement strand
TCATTTTACCGACCTCGGAAGAATGGAAGGCTGAGTCAACCTTGAGCCAGTGAGAATCAAACTGCTGGCTAATGGCAGATGACAGTCAGCAGAAATAGCCTGCAGTGCTGCTTTTAACCACTGGACCATCCTGGCTCTTTAATATCATCAAACAATATCTGCCTATTCCAGGTCATTAAGAAGGACTCAATAGTTGGATAAAAATGTCAAATCCAGTTTAAACATGTCTGTGTAAACAACCATAATAATAATAATAGCCATGTGTGGCTACATTTACAAGAAACAAGTATGGTTAACTGACATTACTATAGTTGATAATAGAAAAATCAATGAAAAAGAAGTACTAAAAACTAAAAAAATAAGAACAAAGACCTTCAAACAGATTGAAGAAATATTGAAGAACAAAGTTGTAGTGGTGCCAATAATAGTTGGGGCACTTGGTGCCATTCCAAAAGATCTGAAAAAGCACTTGTATGCAATAGGAATGGACAGAATCTGAATTCATCAATTACAAAAGTTGAATTACTTAGAACAGCACATATATTATGATGATATATTTAGCTATCCTAGAACCTTTAAAAGAATCTCTTAATCAAAAGTGTCATATTGCAACTATTTTCTAGACTGTGTTTAAATAGCAATTTATAACAGTAATAATAAACAATAACAGTAGTATGTTTCCAGAGACAATTCTGAAACAATAACTAGCTTTGGCTGACTTGGATGTCTAATATGTGTTTGATGGACAGCTCCAAAAACATGCCAAGACTGTACTGCTTGCTGTACCTTTTGAGGTAGGATCCAAAGAACCAGTCCGATGTAGGTCTTAAGACACCAGGCTATAAACTGGGAATCTGTGAGTTCTAATTTCACTTCAGGCAGAAGCCAGCTAGGTGAACTTAGACCAGTCACACTCCCACAATCCTAGGAAGCAGGCAATGGCAAACCATTCTGAAAAAACTGGACAAAAATCATGCAGTGATTTGTTCAGTGAATCTGCCAGAATTCAACTCTGATCAGAAAGAAAAAAACGAAACAAAATAAAAGAAAGAAAGAAAGAAAGAAAGAGAAAAAAGGGAGGAAGGAAGTTAGTTAGGGGAATGTATTTTCTAACCATGTATCTAGAGCTTTTGTCTTGGCACTTCTAGAGCTATTCAAGGCAAACGTTTAGCAGTACAGGTATATAACCTGATGGTTATTTACTGGTTATAAACTATTCAGCCATTGTTTAAAAGTTTGACTGATGTAGTCCAAAGTATAAAATATTTGTCAGACTCTTTGTTGAATTAAAAGTCAAGATTGTGTTGTCTTACCCAAAATGGAAGATCAGAGAACCAATACCCACAACCTGGCCCTTGACATTCTACTAGTGACTGCTGGGAATTTGGGAATAACAGCCACAAAGGGGTCTGTTTGTATAAGAAAGTTATTTTAGTGGTCCATATTGACTCCATCTAGTCCCTAATGAATATCCAATTCATCCCTAAATGCCCAGAGCTTCACAACATGAGCAAATTTGGATTAGACATAAAAGTGCATCCATTTGCAGACTTTTAGGTCGGCCTTCTCATAAGAACTTAAAGCAAGAGTACATAACATATCTTGTGCTAGGTTTGCATGGGATGTTTGGGATCTCAGTGGGGGTGGAGGAAGAGTTTGGACTTAAATGAGCTTTATTTTTATAATGTGTGAAATATATGCTTTCACCCACTGGAAGGTTTAAATCTCCTGTCCTTCAAAATCAGGGTGCTTGCTTGGTCCTGTTCCCATCCTGCTGAAGTTCTGGAGGCAACAAAATGGGTGCTGGCAGGACGCAGCCCTTCTGTAAGCTATATTTTTAATACATCTGACTGAAAGGAGGAATATGAATTAAGATATTGTAACTATATCTTCATTTCAACAGTTGTTTGTTCATAAAGTATGTATAAAGGCAATGCCTTTATCCAGAATTCAATTTCCTTCAGCTAGTCCAGTTTTCTTACAATAAAGTGTTTGAAAAAATTTTTTGCAGCGTGAACATTCACAAGCAGATGGTCGACATAGGGAGCCATATGTTCAAAATGTTTGATTTTTCCCAATAAGATAGAGCCTGCCTGTGGATCATATGCCAGCAATATCTGTGCACTCGCTAGTGGGCTAAGGAGCGCATTGATTGTTAGCAGCTGTAGAGGGCTTTTGCTCAGTTCCCTGCTAGAATAACAAGCACAAAAGGCCCGTGGATTTTACAAGAAATGGTGGGATTAAAAAGCTGAAGCAAAGATAGTGATGTTTTTACAATCAAAGTCAATCTCCATGAACACTAAGAAAAGTGGTCAGTTTGCCTCTTGGAACACAATATTTATCTGTATGGCCACTTCAAGACCTTAATAAATACTAGTGGCGGTTCTTATATAAACCACCTGGGATACATTAGTTCCCTAATAGCAAAACATTTCCCTGAATGATGTAAACAGGTTTTCCATCTCTGTGGCATACCCAACTGCCTACAATTAATATAATAAATATTATGAGGCAAGGGCAGTCAGCATATTCTGTTAATGGTGTCCGTCTTCTAGCATGATTCCTGCAGGTGGTCCGGGTCCACATTGCTTTCCCTTCCCTAAGGAATCTGTATTCTCTGATCCAGAGCAAGGCAATCTGAACGGTTATCTTGAATTCTATCTTCTTTTGACAAGCATAAACTTTGTTCTTGTAGAACCTGCTACTTGTTCCACCCAACCCTCTGTTTAAAAAAATGAATGTAATGTTTCCTTGAAACTGAGCTGTGCAAAACTCCTTTGAATCTAAATGGTATGGAGATTGAATCAAGTTGTTGTTTCGACTGTGGAATTGTAGCTCAATCTGGCAAATGTTTTAAGTTTCCTGTTTTGGGGAATTTGTTTTTCATTAGTGATATTTTAAAACAAAGAAATGAAAGGTATGTTCCTGAGGCATAATGAGACAGTATTTGTCTTATACTGGGCATTCAAATAACGAGCAGAGCTCCACACACAAACATACAATCTTTGCAGTTCCTCTATGTTTCTTTCAAATCTGATTTCTTTTTACTGACTGATGCTACTATGTAGCAAAATCTAAAATTCAAAGAAGAGTATGGTGCTGAAGCTGGAGCTGTTATTTTCATAAACAGCCCAATACATTTATCATAGCTATACTTAAGACTCTTCTGTAGAATGAACCAAATATTTTCAGAAGACTTTCCTGTCCACCAAATGTTGCCTTTTAGGATAGATTAGATCTGGGCACAAAGTCTTCTATGATTATTAAAGCTTTACAGGATACATTCTCCTGGGCATTTTCCTAAATGAAATGGCCAAATGAACCAAAGGAAATGGCTGAAAAAATCCAATGAAACAGCTAAAAGGCTCGATGAAGCATACAAATTCTGACTATTTAATATAATCAGGTGGGGAGTTCATATGATGTCATGTTACACTTCAGTAGGAAATGAATCAAAGTAATTGTCACAAAATGAATGGCAGAGAACTTAAGGGAGAGAGAGATACAATTGAGAAGATTCATCAAATGATTTAATAATGTGGCTGTCAATTGCAAATTAAAAAAGCAGAATAACTAAATAGCCTATGGGACCTCCATAAAATTCAGGTAATTAGAAGTATGGATAAATGGGAG
Organism: Pareas carinatus; assembly: GCA_032468095.1. NCBI lineage: Eukaryota > Metazoa > Chordata > Lepidosauria > Squamata > Pareidae > Pareas > Pareas carinatus. The sequence goes on along the minus strand of JANHFO010001980.1, from coordinate 329,379 downwards.
TCATGTTTACACAAGAAGCCCACAGTGAATTTTGACACGTAGAATTCCTTCCTTGTATGGAAAATTTCATATTATAGGCCTAAGATCACTCTACAACCAGTAGCTGTCACATTAGAAGAAGAGTGAGTTATATGTTTGCATACATCATTTCTACAAAATAATTACAAGTAGAAGTGAAATAGCAATAGCAATTGCACTTACACTTACTTACCACTTTGTAGTGGTTTACAGCACTCTCGGAGTAGGTTACAGTGTCTGCATATTGCCCCCAGCTATCTGGGTCATCATTTTAACAACTTCAGAAGGATGGAAGACTGAAAGATCGAACATCTGGCTGTGGATAATTTTAACCTGCAATACTGCATTCTAACACCTGGGCTACCACACCTCCTAAGAAAAAGTGTCAATTTTTGCTGACTCCTAATAATCAGATTTTTTTAAAAAAATTAACAATCTGAATTAAATTATGTGAAATTCCTTTCAGAAATATAGCCATAAAATATGTATAAATTAACCTTAGCTCCAGGAAGACCTTCCAGCTTAGTGTATTAAAATATATTTAAGCAGTTTTAAATTAGACAAGATTAAGAATGGCTAATAAATTATTGAATACTGAACAATATTTTTGCCTACCTAAAAGTAAGAAAAATTTGAACCATATCATGCTGGAATAGCAGAGAATTTTGGCTTTGCAAAATGTATTCATTTTAAATTTACCAAATCAATACAGGAAAGGGGCTGCATCAGCATGCTGTTTAGTGATTTAATATATTTAAGTTTAGGCTGTAACCCAATAATTTCCATCTGACAATCATGCACTAGATATGATTGTTTGTAAAGAAACTTCAACACATAAGCAGCTGGCCAGCTTAAGAAACGCCATAATATTGGGGTACCTAGTTATGGGCAGGTCCTAGTGATAATGTTTGATTAACACTAATTAGCATTAGTGACCGAGAGCCCTTATATGTGAGTGCTTGATTGTGAATTAAGTTTCCATTAAAAACAACTGTGCCAAACATGTTCTGATCAAGATACCAACTAATTTCAAACAGCTGCTTCCAATTGCATATTCCAGATGTTTTAAACATAACAAGGCGGTGACAGAAACTTTCATAGCCTAGAACTTACTTTACCCAAAGTTTATATAGTGTTGAAATGAATAATTATTATGGTACCTTAGGTCTGGGAACTTAGCAAACCTACAATGAGGATATTAAGTACACTTGGTATAACATTGTGGCCCAGTGAGAATGAGCATCCTGTGAAAATGATCTGCTTAGCTGGTGATTGTGTGTGGGGAGCATATGTATGTATATACATACACATGAACACATTCAGATACTTTTGTGCATGCTGATTGAGATTGTAGAATTTCTAACATTAATTTTGAAATTGATTTAGGTTAAGTTTGCTAAATATTCAAAAATGTCAACTAAAGTATCTTCTATGGAGTCCTTGGTGTTCTCTGACTTTGGTTGTTTTCTTGCAGATATTGTGTTATCCAACTAAGTAACATCTTCAGTGCATTCAAGCTCAAAGAGCACCAAGCTCAGTGTGCACAAAGGATTCCACATTTCAATTGTCAGTCACATCTATTCTCTTCTATTTGGGACAGTGTTTTTATTTTTCCATTACAGACATAATAGACAACTGGAACATCTGTGTGCATAAGCATGCACGTGTGAGCACAAAGGAATGTATGATTGTGGCTGTGAGTGTGCAACCAAATTTCTGCCTCTTTGTATGTGTATTCCCATTCATGGAGACAACAGACAGATCAAGGTGAACATGAAACGATGATGTTTGATAACCAAGGACTCCATTTTGTTTCAAAATCGGGGCTGCACATTTTTCTAGTTATCTTCTATGTCCTCTGAAGTTTATTTCCAACTTGTCTTCATGCACATTATGCCTTATTGTAAATAAAGAATATAGGCTGGAGACTCAATTTTACCAACTATGATAAAAACTATGATAAGAACCATATTTTTAATATATGAGATGTAATCATATTTCTTTAATGAAATTAAGATTTTGGTGTTACCAAATTTTTGGAATGACCCACAACATGCTAATCCTAGTCTAAGAGTCCTTGGACTGACCAGGATTATTTACTCTTGTAAACAGATGTCTCTCATTAGTAATTGTACAGAAACTTTCAGCAACAGGTGTTCAATAATCTCCTTGGCCTTATTGAGCCTTCAGTCATCATATCTTTAACTGCTGTGATTGCCTTTTTATAGATACATTTGTAAGTCCTACTGTTTAGTAGAAGCAGTCATATGGGAAGCAAACAAGTTTAAATACATGCATTTTATGTAAGACCTGTGCTTTATATAAGACCTGGAAGCAAATTTGAATTGGTCATGATGCTTTGTTGTTTAGAAATGTGTTTTAATTTCTAAATCTAATCAGTGGAAGTTGGACAACCATAACCATAGGTTTATTTTTTAGCATAGTTTGGGTCTTATCTTTCCAGAACAATAAGTACATTAACTTGCTGCTACTGAATATTAACATAAAAAGTAAAATAAAATTGCTTTTGAGTGATGATCAAGTCTTGGTGAATTCATGAAATTTTCTTAACAATAGTATGAAAATAGCTTGCTTTTGCCTTCTTCCAAAATGTTACTTGTTTTGTATTTTTTAAAAATTTCTCTAATCTACTGCCTATATTCTACTGTATATTGAAACATGTGGGGGTTAGGAATGACTTCTCTCTGTGAAATGTAATTTCTCCCTGCCAATTTTCAGTTGTGTGCAGAAAGATAGCAAACAGGAATAAAAGCAGAACTTGACAACTTTCCATAAGAACATACACACTGAGATCTTCTGCATTCGTACCACTTACCACTGTTCTTGAATATATGCCCAAGCATCGCATGGTGTTAACTGAAAATAGTTGTAAAAATTCCAGGTCGTAGCCAGCCCAGGACACAGTGGCATAAATATAGTAATGACAGGGTTCTATGGGCTTGCCCTTGTCACATACACCTTCCCCCACAACAAGTCCACTCATGTGAGGCAATGTAACCATATCTGAGCTGATGACCTCAAATGACAGCCAAGTCTTTGAGCTTTTATTTATTTTTGCTACCATGTCAAGTGCTGGACTGGATTTTTCCAGCATAGAAATATTCTCCCAAGTATTGAACTCCAATAGGACTGATAATGAAAAATCAATACTGATAGTAGGCAGGATTAAGTGAAAGAAGGGAGATGGGTGCTACTACTGCCCACTCCCTTGTCTCTCCTTCTGATTCAACAATTGTTTCAGCATCATCAACCTGTGTGGCAGGTAGAGCACCAGTGGATTCTTGGTGATCCAAGCTGGCTGATATCTTCCTTCTTGCTGTCTTCCTATTTGTGAAGGAATGTGGAAAGAGCTACCAGATTTGAACTGCAAAGATTCAGAATACCTATAAATGGCAGCAAAGAGATACCACTCAGTTGTTATGAGAGTAAGAAAGACTTTAAGGAAGTTGAAGGAAGGACAACTTAATGTGAGGCAAAGATCTGCATACAATATGTTGTGTGTGTGAGAGTTATATTTATTGTGACTAGAGTGATAAGAGAAGACTCTTATTTGCTGCTCATGTTTGTTGCTGCAATAGTGGTAGAGAACAAATAATCATGTGGTCTGGAAGACTATCAGAATTAGGTATCTCTGACTAGTGAGTAATCATCCCCCAGGAGGGGGCTGTGTTGCCCAGAAAGTGTCTGTATATCCCATCCAGAAAATAGATGACTTCTCCACTCTGCCTCACACCAAATATGTCATGTCCTGTGTTGCTCTGTGGATGTGTACTTTTGAGTGTCCAGTTTCCTAGTTTCTGGGTTTTTTTTCCAGAACAACCTGGAAATAAGTCATAAATACTGTACATTTGGGAGTTATTCAAATGAAGCGCCAATTGGGAAGTTGCATGGCCAGTATAGCAAGTTAGATATGATTTTGCAAATTCAGTAGATGGTAAATGGCAGTGTTCATGTTACCATAGCACTTGGGACATGACTTTGTGTGATGACATCATTGTAGGTAAAAGGATTAATTTTAAATAGACTTACCTGAATATTCAAGGAGCCTTGAGTAAAATTTCACCAAATGTTTATGAGACCTCAAAAGTACTTTTTGTAGATGCCAATTTGCTTTCATTAGTTATCACAGTCTTAATAAACATTCTTATTTTTGAAGTATTACACTTTTTAACTTGCCTATGCATAACTGAGTCGTTTTGGAAGACTCTTGAGTCTGTATGAATAATATGTTGTATGAAACATAACTGAGAACTAAACATTCTAAATCTGTCCTTTTACAGAAAAAGTTGTTCTTCATTCAGTTTATGGAACCCTTTTGGTGCTTGAATGAAATTTAGAGTTGACCTTGCTGAACATATGAAATTGCCATTAATGGGAAAGGTAAGATAAGTTGTTAAAGAGGACTTTGATAGAGATTACACAATCCAAGATAAATAGAAATGTGAAAGAAAAACTCAAAATATTCTTGTCTTGATTTTGTTTAGTATAAGATGGAGCAGACAAAAACTTGGACAGGCTTTCAAGATTCTGTTATGATCTATAACAGGGGTAGGGGACAACCCTTTTATGCCCTTTAACTGCCCTTTTATGACTTGTGGACTTCAACTCCCAGAATTCTTCAATTTAAACTTTTATTGCCTTAATATATAAGATACAAATAAAATAAAAAGGAAATTAAGGGAAGGAAAGAGAGAGGGGGAAAGAAAATGTGAAGTACAAGGCAAGAAAGGAAAAAAGAAAAGCTTATAACTACTTGACAAACATTCCAGAGAAGAAAAAGATTTTACTCCACGAAGACAAGTTGGAAGGAATGACTCTAAATCTAATCAGTTAATTGGAATTAGGATGGATTTTTATCAGTTTGATATTTATAATTGAAAGTCTTAATCCAAAGTTTGAAAATGTATTTTTCCTTTATATATAAAATGCTTAGTAATTTTAAAGCTTGTAAAATATTATTGAAAGTATATTTGAGAGTATCTGTTCTATAAGAAAAAGACGTATTAGTTCAAAGAAAAGTTTAGAGTTTCAGAAAGGATGTATACAAGAAGAAAACTATATGAGGATAACTTGGAGGAAGTGATTTAAATTAAATGTAAATTTAATTTAAATTTAATAGTGAACTTCAAAGTATGCATCTTAAGAAGTTAGAAAAAAGATATATTAGAAAGTTTTGATTTCATAAATATTTTTAAAGAAAAGTTTAGTGTTTTAAAATGAACGAAAAATGTATTTTTCCCTTTAAGATCAAAGAATCTGAAAGAATATAGTGAATTCTCTTAATATAAATGGTGATCATAAATAAAGATTATTAAGTGAAAATAGAAATATATATTATTTCCACAGCAAGGAAAATAAGGCAGAAATGTTAATTAATTGTTTTATTCAAAGAGGAATATTTATTCAAGAACATTTTCTTATTGGACTCCTTGGAGATAAAGGAGTCCAAGAAGGGTGTGTAGAAGGATGCTAAGACAGATAGAAAAATGAAATAAAATGTTAATTGTTGAAAGTAGATACACAGTCAAACTCTTCGAGGAAAGGATCGTAAAGAATAGAGTGTCAATGTAAAGATATATATCTAGATATTAGGTACTTTTATAAGAGATTTTAAAAAGATGTATAAAAACTATGTGAATCAAACTGAGGTCTCCTAAGGTCATTAAGACGTCACTAAATTAATGAAGTTATATAAAGAAATAGAGGACCCCAACTTGGGACTCATAGACAATAGTGAACGAGATAGTGTCTTGAAGCCTTAGTTACTAAGAACAAAATTTAAAATGGAATATTGTATATAATTATGTATTATCATGCATTGTATTCCCTTGTTAATATTGTGCTATTATGTATTGTATATAAGTGCTTGGTAATATAGGCCTTTACCTTTTTCTTTTCTTTTTTTACAATGATATAAATGTACAATGCTTCTTTTTTTTCTTAATGAAAACTCAATAAAAAGAATTTTTTTAAAAAGAACATTTTCTTATTGGGATGTCACTTCTGGATTTTTTGCTTATGATGGGGAAAAAAATGAAATTTTGACTTTGGTTTTGCCGATTAGATAGATTTGTGGTTATAGAAATGGCTGGCTATATACTAATGCGTATAAACAAAAAGTTAATGCTGGAATCTTGTACTGTACTAAAAAGAGTAGAAAGTCAACTCCCAGAATTCCTGAGCCAACTATGCAAATGCAACTCCCAGGAATTCTGGGAGTTGAAGTGCACAAGTCATAAAAGGGCTATAGTTCCCCACCTCTGCATTGCAACAATAAAGTAGGATTCCTGGACACCCTGCAGTATTTGTTTCTTTATCTGGTCTACCTTGAAGGGATGATACAGCATTAAATGGTTAAATGGTGGCCAACTTCAGTTACACATTAAAAATATAGAAATGTCTGCAGGGTCATTACCCAAAAAAGTCAAGATGGTGATTGCATTCTCAGTATATTTAAGCAGTTCATTCCATCCTACTGCATATAAACCTGTGGCTGGTAAGAATCTTATTGCAAAAGTTGTGCTTTTCTTTTAAAAGAAATGACACACACAACATTGTATTTGATTATCTTGAAGCTGGTGAAAATCCTTGCTTTTAAACAAAAATTAAGAGCATATGTTTCAGAATTCAGTCCTAATTTGCAATGAATTGCTTCAGTAAAGCCACTTATATCAGTATTGTTAATCTTAATGAGTTCAAGTGACCCATGTTCTAATAATCCAGACCATCAGTTGAGCACATTTCTTTTTTAAAATTAAAACAATTTGACCACAAGAGGGAGTTCCTTGCCAACTGTTTACCTGTCATGAAAGAGATGTGCAGTCCACCACAGTAACTTCAAAATGACTGAAATATAGTTAAAATAAGTGTACTTTCATACAGTTTCCAAACAGAGGAATGAAATTCATTGATAATATGTTTAAGTTGACACAAACAAGCACATTTACTTGAGTTGTTTTGCCTTGTAGAAGCAAGAGGTTCAAAATCAAAGATATTTTATCTTTCAAAAGTAAAAAAAAGATTTGCAACAAATTGTTGCAGTGTAAAGTACAACTGTTCATGCACTCCATTTGACTTTTTCATCCCAAGTTTTTCGAGCTTTTGGAGCAACCAATATTCCAGTAATTCAGCACATACTTGCCTCAATTTGGGGGTGAATAATTAGGTCAGTATCAACAAACCACCCTTGGATTTTCATTCTTTGAAATGCTATCTTACTGGCAAGTTGTTTTTATATGCCAGATACCATATCTGCATCATTTTGCTGGTTGTTATGGACTGACATTACTCAAAGAAATATCTCATAATTCTCTGGACTATAATTCTGCAAAGATATATTGGCAACCAACTTTATCTTGCTGTACAGCATCTCTATTGTATTTGAATTTGGAAATTAAATTATATCCAATAGTTTGTCTATGTTTATGGAGAAAGTCTGTTTTCTTCCTGTGATGCTTATATCCCATATTTATAATCTTATTCTAAAACCAGGTCCTTGTAAAAGCACACTGTTTATTTTTAGGAGAATCTCCTGGGAAATAGTTGGTGTTTTTGGTTGTCCTACTTAATCTTCTGAAATTGTTCTGTTTCAGCTCATCACACTAACTGGTATTAAAGCTATCTCACTTTTGTCCATTTGACCTAGGTTTTTACCTTGATGTAGGCTAGTGTGTCTTTTTAGGGCTTTAGTAATTTCATTTGCAGGTTGTGGTTTTTTTTAAAAAAAAATTGTCCGATGCCCCATCATAGAGTGGCAACAGTCACCTTGAATTACGGTCAAACAATGATAAACTCTGATACTTGATATATTGCTGTTTAGGGCACAAAGGTGTTTTGTTTTTCAATACCCTCTCATTTGCTGACGCTGTGCCAAATCTCTCATGGAATATATTGCTAGCTGCCTCTATAAATCCCTTAAGCATAAATAATAAGGTGTCCCTCTTGGGTTTTCTGAGTTATGTCCTGGCTTATTCTGATGCTTTAGTTGACCGTGGTGCTAGTAAAGATGTTTGTTTCTAGTAAGGAACATTATGTTTAGTACATTGTAGTACAGGTACTCCTAAAGAGTATTCAGTTTTATGTAGCAGTTAAGGCATCAAGTTAGAAACTGGAAAACCAAGATTTCTACCTTAGGCTAAAAGCCATCTTTGTGATCTTGAGCCAGTCACTCTTACTCAGCCCTAGGAAGCAGGCAATGGCAAATCTTGTCACGAAAACTGCAGGGGCTTGTGAAAGCAGTCACCAAGAGTCAACACCAATTTGAAGGTACAGATAGTTCTCATTTAATATCTGTCTCAATTAGCAACTGTTTGCAGTTATGATAGTGATAAAAAAGTAGCTTTACTCTCATTTATGATTTTTGCAGATCTATAATGGAAAGATGAAATAAGATAAACACAATTGTGGTTTGACTTAGCAATTATTTCACTTAATGACTAAATGACCAAAAGAGAACTTGAGCATAGTGCCTTTTCTGTAGAGAGACAACAAAGAAATTCCAGCTTTCTAACCTAATTCTGACACTGGATGGACCTTTCCAACTGGCAGTTGTTTCATGAAAGTTCAGTTGATTCACTCTCAAAGCCTTCTGAAAATTCTTTCCACAAAATAGTAGATATTTTCTAGTTAACAATAAAAGTATCCATTTGTACTCAGGAGAGCTTCTTGGAACCAATAGTATATCTTTTGTTTTATTGTTAAATGTGTCACTTGATTGCTCCATTCTTTTGCAATTTTTTTAAAATATGAAATTTCCTCTCTATATTGCCAACGAGACATTTACATTACTCTGAACAGATGTGACATATTAAAATTGTATTGTAATGTGACTTTAAAGCATTGCATTACCATGGTGATTTTATCTCAAGTGTTATTCGTCTAATAATTGGACAGATTTTGTTACTTGGTGACAATTTTCAGCTAATGCTTTAAAAAAAAAATCTTAATATTCCTTGTGCTGTGATCTAGAAAACAATTCCTTGGAAGTAACTTTCATTGAAATTTACAAGATCTACCTGGAAGGAATTGTATATATTAGAGTTATAGTCTATTCCCTTTGTTTCAAGGCAGATTTATATTGATTCGTACATGAATCTTTCCTACCTTGCTGTTCTAACCCTCTACCTACACAATGTGCAAATGGAGACTGCTTTAAAGTATTGCTGACATGTTATATCAGACTAAGTCAATTGTTTTCTACTAATTTAAAAGAATAGAGCAAGCAGAAGAATTATTGTATTTTTTATTTTAAAGATGAAGAAATACATGTTTCTATCCAATTGTTCACATCAAATTTCTTTGAAAATGCAATTGTTTTATAGCTACATCTACACATACTGTTCATGAAGAGAATAATCAGCAGATTGTTAATCTGGCTTTCTTAGGGTTATCCTATGCTTATTCAATGTAACTAGTTTCTTATTTGGGTTTGATAATTGACTTTATACTGTGGTATGTCTGGATGTACACATTTATTTCATAATAAATAATATAAATCACTGCTTCCTCTAGGCTTTTATTGTGCAGTTTCTCTATTCACAAAATATCATATGATCCTAATATTATTATCTTCCATTTTAATCTTCACTTAATTTTGTACTATTTCTTCCAAGATGTATTAAGGAGGGAAAGACATTGCAGAATATCTTTTGGTTAGAAGTGTTATACTTTTCAAGATAGTCCAACAAAATGGATACACACAGAATTTTATCAGAAAGTACCTGACTATTCAAACTACTACGGTACAGCCAAAATAAACTATGGAAAGGATAAGACTATCAAATATCAAAAATAGATTTAAAAAAATGACCAACAGGGTACTGCAAGTACACAGCATTACTGTAGCACATAAGCCAATTAAAACTCTCAAAAACATTTTTAAGTTAATCCAAAGACACAGTAACCTAAGAAGGAAAAACACGAATTATCTACAACATACATATCCTATGTAAGACAGGCAGGGAGAAGGCTAGTGGAGCGCATCCCCTTCCTTAATCTCACATTTGGACAGACTCAACCATAGTTTCAATGAGGAAACTGAACACCCTTCCCGCTTTCTGTTAAATCACGTTCTGGAGACTGCCTAGACAAGTTCCTTCAATTCAGGTTTAGCATTATAGACCAAATTAAATATAAAATGACTGGAGAAAAGAAAACTCAGATCACACTTTGCTCAGACTACCAAGAAGCCAAAAGCACCAGCCTGAAGATGGCAAGTGTGACCTTGCCAAAACGTCACCAAGAGACTTTTCACTCTACACGGGAAAAGACCTGAACACACCTGGACCTACATACCTGTACCCATAAAAATCTACGAAAACTAGGTTGCTATTTCTTGATTGGTTGCTGGAGTTGATATTGGTATAATGGCCTTTTGTGTTATAATGTACTGGGTTGTTTGTGTAGTGATTGCTTTTCCATTAGTCTCTTGTATTTCATGGACTTGGCTAATGGGTTGTTTATTTTATTTATTTTATTTATTTTATTTTTTATTTTTTTATTATTTATACCCCGCCCTTCTCCCCAAGGGGGACTCAGGGCGGCTTACAGGCATCGTTAAAATACAAGCAAAAAAT
>JANHFO010001980.1:277389-288358 GCA_032468095.1 Pareas carinatus | reverse complement strand
TTATGAGCATTACTTGGGTTACTTAATGTTTTAAGAATGTGACTGAAATTTATAAAACTGGAGAAAATGGTTTTATAAAAGAGGGGGAAATTGTTCAAGATTGTTATTTACTTTATTTTTTATATTCTATAATGTGTATAAAACTTTTCAATAAAAAAAAAAATCTGCTGACCACTCAGACAGGTCAGACAGTCAGGAGCTTCACTTGTCAGCTAGACATTTAGGATCCAGCAAATATTACTAATTCCTTTGCATATTTAAAATCTAAAAAAATTGAGACTATTGAAATGTTTTTTTAAACAACCCCCCTCCCCCAAGAAAAGCTAGGTTCTGGGAAGTTAATGCTGACTAACAACATCTTCATTTTATTGTGACTTTTTTTTCCTGTAAAGTGTGATTAGTAGCAAAATGTAAATAAAAAACTCTAAATTGCTTTATTCATCGTGTACATTCTGCAGTTAAAATGAATAAAATTCCCTTTGAGGAAACATCTGACTAAGCAAAATAATGGTTATGTATTTGTGAAAATGTTTAATGATCTCCCCAGTTAATAAAATGCTGTTATTTTAGAGCCTATTACAATGTGTGTTAAATTAATTTGAGGCTACATGGTTGAAGGGCCTTTTTTCTTTTCTGTCTTAATACCAAGAATAATTTACCTTCGTTGCACGTGAGAGGGCAAAGAGCTTAGATAGCCAGGAATGCTGGCAGAACGGCATGAGCAAAAGTCCACAACTGTAGGAGTAAGCTATTCACAAACCTTGTCTCTGTAATCATTTGTCTAATGTCAGATCAAAGTCAGAGAACTTGCCAAAGATCAAACACATTTTTAAGTGCATATTGTAAATGTTCTGACTGGCATGCATTTTCTATTTCTTTCTGTTCTAAAACTCATATATTTACCATGTCTTCAATGTGTGGGGCCATATCTTATAAACTGAAAAGCAATGTATCATTTGTTGGGTGAGTAAGGTATTTCTGATAAGGGTAGGTGGTTCTGTGCTACTAGAAGGAGAGAGAAATTCAATTACTGTAAAAAAAAACCTGGTTTTGTAGAAACTTTAAGTAGTGGATGTCAATCTGAATTGTCCTTTAGGTGACCTTCAGAGAATGTCCTGAACATGGGAGTATACTAAAACACACGTTTGCTACACTGGTGTCTATGTATAGAATTATTATGAAACCAGTAAAGAACTACACACAGTGGTAATTAACTGAGTTGTAGAAAGATTTGAGGTAAACAAATCTGATTTATTTTCCAAATCAACCTGTCAACAAAAACATAGTCTATTTAAGTACTCCAAATGTTGCAAAAACATTTCCCAAAATATATGCAAAACTTAAATGTTAAAAGAAAGCATACGTAAAATCTGCACATATATACCATGTATATGTAATGAAATTAAATGGCCTATAATGCCCTATAGTAAAGAAAAGACTGAGTGTAAAGTTTCAGATGGAAATTTCTATATTGGGCACAGTAAAATGTGAGTTTAAAAAGCGCACAAAATTTGTGCTGAAGATTAATGGCATGTATGAAAAATAAGAGAATCTAATTGAACAACACTGACAGGTTCCTCTTATATTTCTGATCCACGAGATATTCCACTTACTGAATCCCTTGGCATGTTACATTCTTATGCTCATTCCAATATTCTACTTAAAAAGAGAGCCCCATGGGAGAAACTGCTTAACAATATAGGAAGAGAACTCATGTGGTTGGCTAGGCCTAAAGAGAGTCTTAACTTCATTTCCCAAGAGAATTGGAGCCATTACGAATGTAGAGGGAGTACTTAACTAGAAAACAGATGGTATTGAGGACGTTAGATAGAAAAGACAGAGCTGACCCTGGCAAAGTGATACAGCTATTTCATGTGGAATTCAGAAAATTCTGGTGCATTGCAGAGCCCCCTCTATGCTGTCCTCCTTACTAGAGTCTGCTTGTTTGTCTATCTCCTTTTACTTTGATACCAATCAAACAACTGGCTCCTATTCATAGTGGTGCTTTTTTCCCTGCCCTTCCTTGTTCTCCTAACTGTGCTCTTGAAAAGACTTTTGAGTAAGGCATAGAGCTGTAAAAGAAATCTGGACATCCAGTAAGTGCATGGAAAGAGCAGGGAAGTAATGACTTTCACATGAGACCATTCACTTGTACCTAAAGAGAGAGCAATAAATGGAAGAGTCAAGACTGAAGAAACTCTCTTGGGCAAAAGTGACCCTCAACCAACTTGCTAATATATGAGGAAAGTTCACGAAGTCTTGACTTCTGGCATGGGAAAGAGAAATTCTGACCTTACACAAGAAATATTAAGGAATTTTACATTATACAACTAGAAGTAAATAACTCCAAACAAATGCCACAAATTGTAAACTGGAATAAAAAAATGTTCAGAAATAATACATGGTTGAAATTATATTATCTAAATAAAATGCAGATTATCAGGTCACACATACACACAATATCCCATAAACACAGTACACAATGTACAAAACTGGGAATATTTTCTGAATCAAGACATAGGCTATGCCAAAACATTGAATATTAATTTGCCAAATAATAGAATTGTAAATCCTTAAAAGCTTAGGTCAAAATATTAATAGAAATTAGACTGGGTGAAAAGATGGCATTTGTTTGAATTATGATAGTATAAGAATAGTAGACATATATGCAAAAAGGATTGCATATACTGTCATTGAATTAGACAGATCAATTCATGTTATGTATATAGGTCTACTAGCTCACCATCAGGTCAAATGCTCATTTGGTCCAGCATACTCTATCACAAAATAGCTAGATATATACAAATTCACATTTGTGGACAAGTTAGCTCCCTTCCTTACTCATTCCTATACTTAAAGTCTATAGTCTGTGGACTCAAAAAGTACTGCGCAGCAATCTAGGCTGCTAGCCATTGATTCATCCACTGAGTCATCCAGACATTCAGTCAGTCATGAATTTGTCCAGACTCTTTTCAAAGCCATCTAAATTGCTGGCCGTCAGCACATTTGATGTCAGTGAATCCCACATTTTAATTAAGCACTGTGAGAAGATTTACTTCCTTTCCTTGGTTCTGAATTACCCTGCATTTTGTTTCAATGAATGATTCATCCTTGAAACAGTGTTTTGGTTCTGCACTGTGTGATGAGAAAAATAAATAAACTAAAGTAGTGAATATCCTGTTTTCTCAGCAAAACACCAAATTTTACCTTGCCACTAACTTGAACTACATTGTCCAAATTTCCAACATCATTGAATTCTGCAAAGATCCTGTTCCATTCAAACCCAGATTAGAACATGATTAGCGACAAGTACAAAATGATGTCTAGCATATGCACTAAGGTCATGTAGGAGAAAGAGTGTCTCAATCTTTGAAGTCATTTGCAATTACGGGAAGAAGTAATTGAATTTTTCATATATGGACATTACCTATGACCCCATATTAAATATTAATAAAATGCAGATTTAAAATATTTAAGTTTTACATTCATGTTAATGAATACTGTCAATCAACCAAGGCTAAACATGTAGCTAATTTTAAGGTTAAGTCCAGATGTTCAAAATTATCTTCTCAGTGAGCTTGAGGTTATCAATTGAAAGGTAAGGTGGAAACCTAATCAGCAAATGAAATTGATGACATCATTATATTTCAGCATATTGCATTATGCCTATACATCCAAATATCACTTTCAAATTTGAAAATTTGTTTCCTATTTATGGAAAATATCCATCAATATAGAAATGTTGCATTGTACAAACTTTTGTGCCTCCAGTCTCTCTTCCTCTCTCTTGATTTTAAATTAGGCTTTGGAAAATCTTTGGTCAATTGATTTGACGGACATTTATTTCGAAAATATCATTAGGAGATCCAGTTTAAGACAAGTCAAAATAAATGATTTGTAGGGCATATGTTAAATTGTTGTTGCCTTTCAATTGAAAATTATACTGGAGATTTAAATTGTAATGATTGTGATCCTATTAGATTTCAGGTTGAAAACATACTATTGTGTCATCATAAGAATTGTACTTTTATAAAGGTTTTAAATTCTCAAGTAGCTGTCTAGCATCGTTGATAAATAAAGTTTTGAAACTGTGATGGTATAAATATGTAGATATTCATTAACTTGAATTGATTTACTTTTTTGGTCCATGCTTTACATGTACATATAAATAGATGTGTTATATGGACACAGTTCTTGAGATAAAAGGAGGAAGTGTCTAAAAATTATTCCAGTTGAAGTGCAACTCAGGTTTGATAAGGGGGAAATGTGGGCATTCCATATAATTTATAATCCATGCTTATATATGTATATACTTCTTCTAATCTAGTTCCACTTTAACATAATCTTAAATTCAGGATCATTTTCCTGATTATGGATAATCCTGATTTAGGGTAAACAGGATATATGAACTTGCTGACTCAAGGAAACCGTTAAAGCAAGATGCAAACAATGTGCAGCCATATATAGGTCTATATGTATGTCACAACACTTTCAAAAAAGTACTCTACATCAGTATAGCTGCATTGGACTTAGTGATTCTTATTGCAATTGAGCTAGTATTTTGCTTCTGCTTGATTTTTCAAAAGATCTACCTTCAGTAATACCTATAGAATATAGAAAATAACTCTATAGAGTAGTATCTCTATAGAGATACCTAAAGAAAATGTGAGCTGAATATGCAAATTCTTTTTCTGCTAATCAAGAGAAGCAATTAAACACAAGGTTCCTTAAATAGTATTCTGTCACAAGTCTTCATGTTTCCATCACAGTACATATGGTCCAATTGTTTACAGATGAAAAAAAGAGTATGAAAGAATGAAAATCCATGATCAGATGTTAAATCAAGATGTTTTCTTCACTTTCCAATTATGGGCCGACTGCCAACACTTACAATAAGAAATTCAGAGGATTTGTTTTTTAAAAAAAATAGAACAGGAAGAGGACATTTCTCATGTTTTAATATTACTGTACAGGGTCTCGCCAATATCAGATTCAACACAAAAAAGGACTTGCTTTAAATCTCTTTTGTCCAGTTCTTGATAGAATAGGCAACACTTTCTTGAGAAAGTGTTCTTTGTGAACACAATAAAAGACTGAAAAACCAGGAGTAAAAATGAGCTTAAATGTGAATAGCTACCATAACATAGTGACAAAGCCACTCACCAGTGATAACATTCTCTTCATTGCATTGACTGACAGCCAGAAGCTCTTGATTTATTTCAGTTGGATGTGATAGTAATTTCAATGCTTCAACTATGTGTTTATAGGATGGACAATTCAAAGTCCATTTTCTGAACTCTTACTGAATATTTCATTAATTTGTAAAACCTAAATATTATGTAAATTATTTCAGTTCTGGAATGTCTGATCAGGAATTTATTGTGGCAGCGTAAATATATCAATTATTATGCTGAGATTTGTTTTCGTCAAGAAATAGTGAACCTTTGGTAATTTGTTTATACCAGGAAAAAAAGGTTCAATATTTTTTTAACAGATCTCATTTATGTATCGCTTTCCCCTTGCTGGCATCTGAAAAAGGCTATTTATATGTATATGTAAAAAGCTATTTATAAGTATACATTCAAATTTGCAAAATGATGTCATATTTAACTTTCAACTATATAGAAGTTGTGTTAGCTTCTGTTCAAATTAAAGCTTGCAATACGCCTAAATTTGTAACTTCTGTTTGAAGGGTTAAATGCAAAAGAATTATATGAAGGGGGAGCAGAAGAAACAATCAGAAATTCCTCATAATATGATGCATTGCATGAAAGATATTTATATGGTGTCTGAAGGGCAATTTCATCATCCAATTTTAAGCAGTGACCGTAGCTTTCTACTTAGAAACATGTAAAAAAGTGCATTCATTTTGAAATCTGTGATTCCAGTGGAGTGTTGAATGCCAGCTCTATCAAATAATCAATTTTTCTTTGAATATTGAATTAAGCTAGACATATAATGCCAAGTAAATAGGAAGTTGGTTCCATATATTAAAATCAGCATGTTGCTTACATTTTATGAGAATCAATTACTATAGCATCATATGTAGCATACAATGAAATACCCATCTGTTTTTTCTAAATATAACCAAGTTTGTTTTGCCTAATTTTTATAACCACTTGAATATCTAGGTTGATATATTTATCTTGAATGCAATTTATTGGATAAGTAACTCTGCTCATAAGATAAGGTAGGAAATTGAGCGATGATGGGCCAGATCCAAAGAAACTGCTATAGAAAAATGACAGCCATAAAATGGCATCATTTCAAGGCACTCTGAAAATAAATAATAATAATAATGAAGAGATTTACATTTACATTCATTTACCACTTACTGCAAATTTCATTAGAGCCAGTTTGGTGTAGTGGTTTTAGGCATCAGATTAAAAATCGGGAGACTGATTCTACTAAGTTCTAGTACATTTTAGGCATGAAATCAGCTGGGTGAATTTGAGTCAGTCACTTTCTTACAGCCCTAGCAAGGAGGATGCTTGCTAGTGACTTGTTCAGGCAGTCTTCCAATGCCTTTGACTTTGACTTTATTTAAATTTCTATACCGCCCTTCTCCCCGAAGGGACGGTGTGCAGCCAATAAAAACACACAAATACAAACATCAATTAAATCTCAATTAAAAATATAAACTACTAAGTGGTTGAATTTTTTTTACTAAAAGATCAAATATAAAACCAATTTGAAACGAATAACATTTTTTTAAAAAAACTTAAGAGGGGGGAGGTGAGGCTAGGCCAAACCCGCCTGAATAAAGAAGCATGTTTTTACGCCACAGCGGAAAGCACGGAGGTCTCATATTGTTCCTATCTCTGGGGATAGGACATTCCAGAGGGTGGGTGCTGCCACATAGAAGGGTCTCTCCCTGGGGGTTGCCAGCCGACATTGTCTGGCTGACGGCACCCTGAGGATGCCCTCTCTGTAGGAGCGTACTGGTTGGTGGGAGGTATTGGCTGGTAGAATGCTGTAAATATCTAGGTCTAAAGCCATGGAGCTCTTAAAAGGTAGTAACTAACACCTTGAATCACACCCAGAAGACCTCCAGCAACCAGTGCAGCTCGTGCAGGAAGGGGGTCATATGGGCATAACCCCAAGTCCAAACCTCTACTGAAATACCTTACAAAGAAAAATGTAGAGATTTCCCTGAACAATCTTCAATTGAACAAAAATAAAGAAGTTGCATCCCAGAGATGGGTTTTAAAATTTATAACATTGAAATATGGGGGATATGTTTTTTCAGAAAAAAGTTATTAAAGGAATGTTGTATGAGAAGACATTCCTAATTCTGTCAATATAATAACAATTTTGAAAAGTTAATTAAATTCTTAGAAGAGGAGAAGGAAATTATAAGGGCAGCATGTAGAAGTACAAATCTCTAAAAAGGGAAAAAAGATCTGAAAATGGTAAGAGAGGTGGCAGTTGAAAGCATAAGAGACCATGTTCCCTCAAATGACTTTTGAATGCCTAATTTATTCCTATCTCAACCATTGAAAAAGAAAAAGGAGGAGGGAAAATAAAAGGAAGGTTGACAAGACGGGGAATTTCATGGGATTTTTTATGTGGAATCTGAAAAAGTTTTAGAATGCTATTTCTGCTTTGAAGAGAAGCATGAAAAATGACTTGCTAATAAAATAAGCACTTGTATTTCTTTTGGAGTCCATTCTAAAACTTGCTGTATCAAATAAAAGTCCAAACAACTCTATAAGTTTTTTACTTATCCACTTCCTCAAAACTGATTTATAGAAGGATAGCGACAGCAGGGCTGAGGGGCTATTGTTTAACCCATTCAGGAGAGTAGTTCCATATCATGAAAGGCAAAGGCAAGTCAGTCTGAGAAAAGCAGCATTGGGTTATGCGACGTCCCTCTCTATCTCTAGGTGGAGCTTCTATGTTCTGGGCAGAGGGGATAATTGGAGCAAGATGCCAGGAAAGGGTTAAGTGTGTCCTTTACCTGGCCTCTATATGGTAGTCAGTGTTCAGTCCGAGGTCAAGAGTCAGAAAGACATGCAGTTCAAAATGGGTTAAACAGGAATGCAGAATCAAAGTCCAGGCCGCGGTCAGAAACACAGAGAATCAAGCAGAGTTCCAATGGGAGTCAAGAAAGCCGAAACAGATAACACAGAAGTCAAGAGTCAAGGGATGCCGAGTCACAGATCAAAATCAGAAATGCTGAAATCATGAGCCAGGAACCCAAAGTAGAAGCCGTAAATCATCAGTTGCTGGAACTAGCCACTTGTGATTCCCGGCTCCTTTCAAGCCTCTTTGGAGGGTGGGGGCCACCTACCATGCCCCCGACAATGACCAATCACCTGGTGAGTCTATGATCTCACCTCGTTCCTGCGGATCCACCTTCTTGTCCTTGCATCTAAGAAATCCCTCTCAGCTGCGGCAGCCTCTTGCTCGGCGTCTCCTAGCTACTGACTGTCTTACTGAGTTGGTTTCGTCCCTGCCCCCTGTTTGTCTCCCTGTTACTTCTGGCAAAGCATTTGCAGGAGAGGGCAGACAAGGCAAGGGTGGAGCAGCTAGATCTGAGAGGTCCTCATCCCCCAAGTCATCAGAAGAGTCCTCATCTAGCAAAGAAGGCTGGGACAGAGGCTAAGGCACAACATTCTAGCATGATGGTGTGATATTGTTTTCAACATTTGGATGAAAGTAGTGTGGATATTTCTGATTCAAGATCTTAAGTACCAAGAAACTAAAGATGCCTTTCTCTGAAAATCCAGGTTTTCTGAGAAAGACATCTTTAGTCTCCTGGTACTAGTCATGCCAGTCATATGACCACGAGGATGTCTTCAAACTTTGAAATGGGGATGAGCACTGCCCCTAGAGTTAGCTATGACTAACACATATATGTAGGGTGGGGGAACCTCTAGCTTTTTTTACTTAGGAAAACTTGGGAAAACTGGATTATTGCTGAAGCTGTCATTGCCATGTACAGGTAGTTCTTGAGTTACTACTGTAATTGAGTCTAGAGGCCATAGCAGGCAGTCGACAGGCGACACACTTTTTATAGGCAGCAAAGAAAGGAGAGAACCTGTGGCTTAGTGGCTAAGACATTAGCCTAACATGCAATTCAGCCCAGGTTCGAATCTCATAAAGGATATGCCTCGCTGATGAAAGCTAATAAGCTAGAAATTGCCATCTGAGACTCTCTTTCTTTCTTTGTTGGCTTGTAAAACTTCTTTACTGTCTATACATTAGTATATTTGTGCGGGTTTTGTTTTTGTAATTATGTTAGTTTTTTTAACCCAAAATTGCAATTTGCAAGGTGGGCAGCTTTATAAATCAATTTTAAAAATAGTTGATCATACACATCTTTTCTTTAAGTTGATTCAAAAAATTGCCATTTATTCAGGTCATAGAAATTAGCCTGCAACCAAGAACATTCTTCTGAAGATCATATAGCACCGTTCCTAAAGGAACTCCATTGAACTGCACTGGTTGCCTATATGTTTCTGTTCAGACTTCAGTTTTCTACTCATGACATGTAATACCTTTAAACAATTTAGGACTTCAGTTCTTGTAGATATGCCCATTTCTTTAGGTGCCTACTTAGACCTTAAGATTTGAAGAGGGCATATGTCTCACAATGAAGAATTTCATATAATTCAGAAACATACATTATGTCAGGATATGGGCAAAGACCTTTCCCTCCCTTAGGCCATACTGACACTATTATGATATGCATTCCAACACTGGGTAAAATATTGGCTTTTTGCTTTCATTCAAACTGTAGCAAATATGTCTGTGTAAGTTTTTTGGGGGAGGAAATGCTATGAAATAACTGAACTGTGATCTGTTTTCCTAGCGAAAGTCATGAATTGGCTATGAATGCACATAAGAACAACTCCTGACATAGTCGTATGACCCTGGCTAAAACATGGTTGCTTCAATCTTAAGTAATATTTGTCAAAAATGATTCATTGATCATTCATTTCTCACTCACTTACGTCTGACTCATCGCTATATCTCAAAAACCCTAAAAGCTACAGTACTGAAAATTCATATATACCTTTGCTCCCCATCTTGGAGCAAACTACAACACAAATTTCTCGAAAATATTTATTTTTAAAGGAGTTATTTAACATTTAGTGAAAAGGGGAGGAGCCAACCTGCTCTGGTCCAATCCAAGGAGGCAGTAGAAAGGGGCATCCAGAATTCAAATGCAAAGGCAGTTTCACCCACAGTCATGGCAAAGAGAGGAACAGCAAGGCAAGGAGCAGCAGGGCAGGTGAGTGAGGCCTGACTCTCCCTACAGTCTATGCTGGCCTCCATGCTGCCATTCAAAATTGCCGTGCGGCAATCAGACAAGGTCTGATTTGCAGTGGGAGAGGAGGGGAGACATTCAGAGAGAGAAGGGAGTGAGAGAGGGGGTGGAATAAAAAAAGAAAAAGAGAGAGAGACACACACACAGGAGGAGAGAAAGCAAGCAAGCACCGATTAAATAAATAACCTTCCCAATGCCAAAACATATGCTGCAGGCCGAACACCTAACCTTATGCTGCAGCTCCAGGCCCTATGCAGCTCCTTCCACAGGCCTTTCAGCTTGTACCCATGCCAAAACCTAAGCTGCAGGCCCTCCACAGCTCCGAAATGGGCAAGGCCAGCTAATTATCTTTTTCGGGGGTGGGGGGTGGCAAAGAGAGAGATACAGAGAGAGAAGGGAGCGAGAGAGGACGGGGAATAAAGAATGAAAAAGAAAGAAAGAGAGAGACGGGGACAGAAAGCAAGAAAGCAAGTAGCAGTTAAATAAATTACCTTCACAATGCAAAAACCTATGCTGCTCATATGAAAGCTTATCCTGCAGCTGCAGGCCCTCTGAAGTCCCACCCACAGGCACTTCAGCCTGCACACACACATGGGCAAGTTCAGTGGATGGTTTTCAGGGGGAGGGAGAGATGGAGAGGGAGGGGAACACAGAAAAAAACAGAGAAAGAAAGAAAGAGGGAGAAAGAAAGAA
>JANHFO010001980.1:264519-270172 GCA_032468095.1 Pareas carinatus | reverse complement strand
TACTGTTTTTATGGCTGTTCACCGCCCTGAGTCCCTTCGGGGAAAAGGGCGGTATACAAATCAAATAAAATAAAAAATAAATAAATAAATAAATAAATCTAAGCGCACCAGTTGATTCAAATACCATGATACCCAGTGTAACATGAAGCTAAACAATAAAGTTTAACTGAATTAGGATTCAATATTGGCCCTAAGAGTGAATTTTCTTCACACCTTTTAGATAGAATTCAGTGCTCACAGTTCCTTAAACTTGCTGTATGACATTTTCTCTTTATTTTCTAGAGAGTCATTTGCAAGGATGCATTCCTGTATTTAGAAGTGCTTAGAAGTGCATAGCCTGCATGTTTCAGTTGTTATGAAAATATACCCTCCAGAAACCCCAATCAACCAGTCCAGAGAAACAATGCTGGTGCTCTTAGACTGCTTATGTCATGTTGAAGTGCTTGATTTAGGTTCAGTGAGTTGATAACCTCTGTCAGTCCTATTGTTATCAGTCTGTAAGCCAGGGGTGTCAAACTCATTTTCATTGTGGGTCGCTGCTGCCGCTGCCACTGCTGCCATGGGCCTCCCTCCCATGGATGCTGCTGCCCGCCATGGAGGCCACCCTCCATGGATGCTGCCTTCCCATGGATGTCACCGCCCCCTTGTGGAGGACCCCACCCCTGCCACCTCCAAGGAGGTCACAGGTCAGATCTGGCCTGTGGGCCTTGAGTTTGACACCACTGCTGTAAGTGATTGTGTCATTCACATTTGTCTTCCTCATATGTTTTTTCCCTTCAATTTTGTTTATCTCCCCCCCCCATCCTGGTTCGGCAATATCTCTTTTTCTCAAGCATCTCTATTAAATTTCCTTTGGCCAAAACCCAGCCAAGGCTCCCTGTACTCTATCATTCCTTCTCCAGATATAGATTTGAATCTACCTGATAAAGTATTTTCTTCCCTCATCAGTTTATTTTTAAAACCAGAGTCTTGCTGAAGCTAGGTCTATCTCTCTTCAAATGTTTATTGTCTCCCATTCACAAATCTCTGCACAATCCCTAGAAGATACTGCAATACTATTAAAAGACTGCTCATGTCATTTGTTTTGAAAGTAACCAGATATCCAGCTACATAACATGAATATACTTTAAATGTACTAAAATTGACAGAGTTATAGCAAAACCTAGATCCAACCAAGCATACCTGTAGATTGTTAGGAGCAATATACTGACTCTGGAAAATCACTTAGAGAGAGCCGTAAAACACTGTGAAGCAGTATATAAGTCTAAATGCTATTGCTGTAGTATACATATTTTTGCTACAGTATTATTTATGAATTTGCTAATCTACACATTTTAGCACAAAAGAAAGATGCAGAAAATGCAGAATCCTGGAAAGTATTGCTAATCCATTGCTACTATACATTTCACTATAGTATTTCTTCTCAAATAGGTGAATTTTTCAGGGATGGGGAATGATGGAACTTGTAGTTCAATGTATCTAGAGAAGACCAGATTAGTAAAATCAGCCATAGAGTTATTTGCGGTTCTGAATAGGAAAGGATCTGAGTTCATTCCATCAGTTTTCTTCCACTAAAAAAGTTGCTGGCACTTCAACTTTCCTACTCTATGGGCTATGGAAATATGTATGCAATATCATTTTCATATGCCATTCATTATCCAAACGCAGATGCACACAGAAGTTCTGGAATGCTTTGATAATAGGAAACTCTGACAGTACTGTCCCAATTGAATAAAAAGGTAAATAAATTGTTTTTGCAGTCTATCATCCAGTTATCAATCGAGGGTTTTTTAGTTTTCAAAAAAAAACAACCTATAAAAATAAAATTATAACTGAAAAAGACTTTAATTGGTTTTCCTCATTTATCTCTATGTCAGGCAAATATTACAAACTTACATATCTTTCTGATATCCTTTTGTAATCTCAAATGGCATACAAATCAGTTTAAGCAGTTTGTAAAAAAATCACAAATGGGTCTTTAGTCTTTATAAAATGTTCTCAGAGGTCGAATGTAGCTTGCAGATTGTAGATGTCCCAGGTTCCCCATAGTCTGTAAAGTACAGGTTCTGTGTGATCCATTAGCTCTGTACACTTCATAGCACCTAGAAGGCTGTGACGGTTGTCAGCTCCATATACTGTAGTACTGCTTGCTCTGCATGCAATGTTCCTCTTGCCCCATATATAAATAAGGTCAAACTGCTAGGCATGTAACATATCTTCATGAGACTGCCAAGATCTATGCCCTTTCCGTGACAAAAAGGGAGCGTTGAAATACATGCCACATGTCTGCTGATTTACTCAAGGATAAAGATAGAAAACTCATCCAAGTTTAGAGAATAAGAAGAATGACACTGCTAGAATAATTGGACAGCATCTTATATTTGATAACCTAATGTCTGTGTACGGTGATCTCTTTCCCAGAAGGGCTGGTACCTCCTCTTCTAAAGATGACACCATTCACTTCCATACCTTGAGGGAGGGTAAAGTAATTATTTCACTAACTTAGAGTTCTTAGAATTTGGTGTAATCTATATAAGATCTAGATTAACAAGTGATTAACAAATGATCACTGGACTTTGCTTGCTGGGAATCTGGGGATCACTTTATTCTTTACAACTTAATAAAGGAAATAGACTTTGGATCTGTACACATTTTGGCTTTCTGTAGAGGTAAGTTGAAAAAGAGTAGGGCAGCATATCTTTGGCAAAGAATTAATGTCTGTCAAAATAAGTTACCATCTTGGTGGGAACATTCCATTTTTGAAAACTCTACTGAAGCAGTAGGCAGTGGTGCTTTTACAGGAAATGGATCTGCAATTTTAACAGTAGTCTTCTCACATTGCTGGAAAAACAAAGTAAGTGGTTTACTATAATGCTTAAGAAGACAATCTGAACTAATGAACTTGATTAGTAGCAATTGATGGCAATGGAGATGCCAGTTGCAACATACTTCAGGAGGTCACTTAATCACTTTTAAAAGCTTTACCTGGTAGACCAACTAATATTTTATTAACAGTTTGCATGATAGCAGAAGAATAAATTCTTCACTCAGTAATAGTTAAGTCATCAGCCCATGTAATTCCAGATGGAGCGGTTTCTCATTTCTTTTCCAGTTTATATTAAAACTAGGAGGATGTGTGATTAAGTTTTAATTTTAATTTTTATTATTTTCTATTAGTGAGCTGTATTTACCTTGAGCTATGCAGGTTGGTTGTAAGCTTGTGCTTATATGTCACATGCACAATTGATTTTATTTTAAAAATAAAAATATGTATGCTTCCCTGAACTTTTTAACGTCTCAAATATTTTGTTCGGGGCACTTTTTACTGTGAATATTTTATGGTAACTCAGAGCAGTCAATGTTCTTTAAATGGTATACTATAGTCACTCTGAAGTAATTTCTTAGAAATAATGGAGGAATGCTGAAACAAGGAGTATGTGGACAGAGTGTAGAGCTACTCTTTCTCTTTTCATTTTTGGGGACTATTCTTTGTATCCCAAGTGACAGTCAACTTAAGAAACAACAACAAATAGCTCAGCTTAAACAAGAAGATATCAAAAAGAATTCAGAAATTTCAGATTCTCTGCAAGAAGATTATCTGACAGGATCCAATGTCTTGTCTGAGCATAAACTATCTATAAATGACAATGGTGGGGGTCTCCATATTTGAATCAAAAGTCCTATTACCTAATATATTTTCAAAAAGAGGAGAAAGTGACTGAACATTAAAAAATCTGTATATACACTATATTGCCAAAAGTATTGGGACACCCGTCCAAATGATTGGATTCAGGTGTTCCAAGCACCTTCATGGCCACAGATGTATAAAATGAAGCATCTAGGCATGCAGACTGATTCTACAAACATTTATGAAAGAATGGGTCACTCTCACAGGCTCAGGATTGAATTCAAGCATGTTACTATGATAGGTTGCCAACTGTGCAATAAGTCCATCCGTGAAATTTCCTCACTACTAAATATTCCATGATCAACTGTCAGTGGTATTATAACAAAATGAAAGCAACTGGGAACAACAGCAATTCAACCATAAAGTGGTAGGCCAGGTAAACTCACATGCTCAGGTGCACAGTGCACAGAAGTCACTAACTGTCTACAGAGGCAATAGCTACAGACCTTCAAACATCATGTGGTCTTCAGATCAGCACAAGAACAATGAATAGAGAGCTGCATAGAATGGGCTTCCATGGCTGAGCAGCTGCATCCAAGCCATATATCACCAAGTGCAATGCAAAGGGTCGGATGTAGTGGTGCACAGCATGCTGCCACTGTGCTCTAGAGCAATGGAAACATGTTCTTCGGACTGACAAATCATACTTCTCTGTCTGGCAATCTGATGGATACATCTGGCTTTGACAGTTGCCAAAAGAACGGTACTTGCCTGATTGTATTATGCCAAGTGTAAAGTTTGGTTGAGGGGGGATTATAGTATGAGGTGGTTTTTCAGGGATTGGGGTTGGCCCCTTAGTTCCAGTGAAAGAAACTCTTAATGCTTCAGCATACCAAGACATTTTGTACAATTTAATGCTTCCAACATTGTGGGATCAGTTTGGGAATGTCTCATTCCTGTTCCATGACTGAACACCAGTGCACAAAGCAAAGTCCATAAAGACATGGATGAGTGAGTTTGATGTGGAGGAACTTGACTGGCCTGCACAGAATCCTAAACACAACCTGACAGAACACATTTGGGGTGAATTGGAATGGAGGCTGCAAGCCAGGTCTTCTTGTCCAACAGCAGTACCTGACCTCACAAATGACCTTCTGGAAAAATGGCCAACAATTCCCATTGACACACTATTAGGTAGGCCCTTGTCCATACCTTTGGGGTTGTTTCTATTGTTAGGTGTTGTCATACTTTCAAAAGGGTAACAGAATTAAGGAAGTCCATTGTTATGGGACTGGAATGTCGAGGTCATCAAGCTGGTTGAGAGTGAAATGTTAAAGTTTATTTATGTTGCAACTCCCTTATCAGGGCAGCCTTTGGCTTCTAGCAATAGCAGTAGCAGTAGCAACAGCACTTATATTGCATTATATATGCAGATTATCAATATAAATGTATGACTGAAAATTTCAAGGAGTTTATGAGAAGCAGAGACTGCAAGACGTATTTTGATTATTTGGATATAAAGGCTTAATCTTGAACCTTGTTCATCTGGGAGAAAAATGGATAATTTGAAATAATTGCACCTAAAAATGGCAGGGGAATTAAATACTGGAGGATGGGAAATGTATCAGTACTCCAGATCAACTTATTGTTATCATTTCTTCGATACATTTTAAGCGTTCAGAAAATTGGATTACCTATAACTGCAATAGGACTATATTCAGTTAACTCATTTGATTTTTTTTAGTTTGGCCAGCTGTTTCTGAACTTCCCCTCCCCCATTTATTGTCATATTGGAAAGCATTTTGGAAGAATCAAAATCTTCTATAGGAAGCTAAAGAGTATTATTAAGATAAACACTGGCAAACTGCAAAAACTGAAGAAGGGTTTGAAATGAAGAGTGGGAATATCCATTTTTTTAAAAAATGAATGAATAAGAATCTTGTATTTATAATACTTTTAAGTACATTGCTTTGAATCTTAAAATGATACTAATTCATCCAAATAAATTTCTTATGTTCAATCAAC
>JANHFO010001980.1:208675-222227 GCA_032468095.1 Pareas carinatus | reverse complement strand
GGGGCATCCACAATTCAAATGCAAAGTCAGTTTCACCCACAGTCATGGCGGAGGCGGGAGCAGCAAGGCAAGGAGCAGCAGGGTAGGTAAGGGAGGCCCAACTCTCCCTCTCCCCACTCTCCCTCTCCCCACTCTCCCTCTCCCCACATTCTGATATGGCTGCGGAGCTCTGGGACACTTCTAATTTGGTCCACGGCCCGTTCTACAGGCCTCCCGGAGCTCCGCAGGTTCAAAAAAAAATTGATCCATGGGGCTCAGCCAGGCCTGCGGAGAGGCCTCGGGCCTTCATTAGAAGCTTACCAGAGGCCTGTGGATCGATTTTCCCCCAGCCTTGGGGCTCTGGGAGGCCTGTAGGACGTGTGGTCCGACTGATTAGAAGCGTTCTGGAGCGCCGCACGGGCGAAAAATCGATCCCCGGGCCTGTGGCGAGCTTCCAATGAGGGCCAGACGCGTCGATTGATTTTCCGGTCCCCGTGGAAATCGGGGACACTTCTAATCAGGCCAGCTGCTGGTTCTACAGGGCTTCCGAAACACTGCGATGCTCGAAAATGTGATCCGCGGATCTGGGGGAAGATTCTAATGAAGGCCAGAGGCCTCTCTGGAGGTGTCCCCCAGACCTGTGGGTCAATTTTTTTTGCCTCCGTGGAGCTTCGGGAAGCCTGCAGAACGAGTGGCTGGGCTGATTTGAGGCGTCCCGAAGCTCCGCGAGGCCCGAAAAAGTGATCCGCGGGCCTGGAGGAAGCTTCTAATGAAGGTCAGAGGCCTCTCTGGAGGCATCCCCCAGGCCCGCTGAATGATTTTTTGGAGCCGGCGGAGCTCAAGGACGCTTCTAAGCAGCCCAGCCGCCCATTCTACAGGCCTCCTGAAACTCCACGGGGGGCGAAAAATCAATCGACGGGCCTGAGGGACGTCTCCAGAGAGGCCTCCGGCCTTCATTAGAAGCTTCCCCCAGGGCCGCAGATCACTTTTTTGGGCCCAGAGGAGCTTAGGGAGCCCACTATACTAAGTCCGTAGCATAGTGCGGGTACAAATTGCAAATTGCTAGTGCAATATATGTATCAAAACAGTGGATGTTATTAATGGAAAAGTAATAAAAATAAATACAAAAAAATATTAGGAAAAAATAAATAAATATATATTAAATGGAAAAATACCTGTACAAAAGACACGAAAACATTAATTTTTGACAGTTTCCTTTGAGGTGATCTTAATTATGCTAATTGGTCTTTGATATAATAGGAGAGAGACTGTTGCTTGGTCAACTTGTTGATATTTAATAAGTTCAAGTAATTCACAATATGTTCAAGCCATAATTTTGCTAATTGATTTAATACTATAATCTCTGGAATCTGCATCAATCCATGTCCTTAATACTGTAAGCTATAAAATTTATTATATGAAATCCAGTGAATCTAATATTTATCAATAAAGGCACAGGATTGTGACCTAAAAGTTCTATTAAAATATTTAGACCTATTAGCAAATAAATAGATAAAATTTAGTAAGTGAAATTCCCACCTTTCTCAAGTAGAAAAAATAAATCACTTGATCACCCCCACCCACACACACACACATCCATTGATAGACTAAGGGAACTATCTTGGATAGATGCCTGCTTCAGTGCTGATAGGACCCACCAGAGATGTGAGCTTAAACATTTCTACAGTTTACATGAAATCTCCAAAATCATTGTTAGCAAGCAGAAATTTTATTGCAGAATTTAAGACAAGAAAAAAAGACAGCAATTTCTAAAGCAAATGTGAAATGTTCTTGAGGTCTCACTCATTGGAAATAAAATCACAAATCCGAAAATCAAAAATGAATATTATTGTCTAAAATGGAAAAGAAATCCTGATCCAGTCTATTATGATAATGCTATCATATTATCCTCATTTAACCCTGACCCACCTCCACATGGACACACCCGCAAGTTTGATCCAGATGTTCTGAGGCTTTAAATGGAAGAGACCAGTCAATGGACTCATTGCTGAAGTCCTCTTAAATCCTCAGTCAGCCCTATTTTGCAGATTCTGGATTTCTCCCCTTTAAAATAATGCCACTATTTGTATTTGTATTTACCTTTTTATTGTCTTTCCAATTCCAGGAAATTGAGTATGGGAAGAGATAATGTTTGCTGTCAGTCATTGCTCTTTGGTTGACCTTTTTTTTAAAAAAACTTTCTTTGAAGATTACATGAAAGAAGGTACTTTATAAAAATGTGAGCTATAACTGAGAGATATAATGTCTCACCTCACAAAGCTTTTCCCTTCCTTTTGAAACTTTGCGAGAAGAGTGGAGAGAAGAATGTAAAGATGTGCATATTTATATCAAAAAGATTGATTTCCTTCTTGAATATCATATGATAAATAGTAAGAGCAGATTTTTTAAAAATCAATAATTGGTTTTTGTAACAAGAGTTGTGCTGATAACCAGCTGAGCATCTGCTCTCTATCCTGCAGCAAGGAAGGGGGCAGAGTTGTTAAATAATTATCCCTTTCAAATATTCCATGCAGTCAAAGCTTCATTTTTAAAACATTTAGTGAAAAATCTTTTTCTGCTATTTTGAAAAATAAATCTCAGTTTGAAAGTGGATCTGTGTAATATAGAACTGAACAGCTGGATACTGTAAAAATCAAGAGCATTGCCCAGTTGGTCTGCCAGCCTACATTGTAAATGGAGTCTATGCTAAAAGCTCTTCCCCTTCCAATTAAAGAATAAAGGCTGAGGTGCTTACCAGCTTTTTCAGCATATCTGATGTGGCTTTTCATTCCTTTCTTTTTTTGATGTGGTTCATTTTTTTACACTTCTCTCTCTGCCTTGATAGTAAAGCCCAGTAAAGCGAGGCAAGCAAGTTTTAAGTATCATTACAAACTTCTTTTACAGTCAAGAGAGAAAAAAAACTATCTTCCATTTTCACAGAGTCCTGAACTCAGGTTATATTTTCTTAAAACAATATTTTCAGCTGTAAAAGGAGTATATTTTACTTGCTTAACTTTACACCTTGTTCAGTAATTACATTCATTAATTTCCCAGTCAGCCTGATTGCCCAGCACGCCGTTCTGATAAAGAGTTGAAATTTGTTAAAAGGAAGAAATAAATGGGACCAAGAATAGGGCAAATGTAGAGAGAATTTGGAAATGTGAGCTTGTCAGATTATTTAAGTACCTATTAAACATTTTCTCCCATACCTCATGCACTTGTATAGATTTAGTACTGAAGCTTTTTGCTCAGTTCACATTTTGCCACATCTCCCTTTTACATTTTATGCTGGGTTCTTTTGTGCCAGATCATGTCAAGTTCACTTTATGATTATATTGTACATAACAAATCAAGTAATTTGGAAAAAAATCTGAGGTCAATGTTATATAAAATGTTTCCATGCGTTATTGTATTCTAATAATGTAAGAGTCAACATGGTAAATTAAGATGTTGGTCTGATGCTGGGTAGGTATAGAGATCCAGACACAGAAACTTACTGGATTAATTTGGGCCTGTTGTCTTTTATTTCTCTACTTAGCCTTTCTCTCCAGGAAAAAAAAACTGGAGGAATCACTGTGGAAAAATGGGAGAATTACATATATCAGTTCCTGAATGAAAAGTGGGATGTTAATCTAATAAATAAATGAATAACTACCTAATTATTTTTGTGGTTTCATCTATTTCCCTTTATACGCACACAAAGTGGAAACCCACAAATAGCACACATACCGTAAAAAAGGAGTGCAGTAAAGGATGAAAAAAATGCCTTTGATGGGGAGAAAAACAGAAAAACCGTTTGGCAGTATGTATAAATGCATTTATGATCTTTAGATATAAAGTCTAAACATCCATTAGGGATGTGCAAAGCTTCAAAAGGGTGCTTTGCTTTGATAAAAACCCTGAGTAAGAGCCCATTTAAGGTTGCTCTGTAACAGTTCAATAATCAGTGAAGATTCAACGCAGCCAAAGCATTGTCAAAGCATTCACTTTGAAGGTCTTGGATGGTACTTCCCCTGGTACTTCTGGCTAAACTCAGCAGTTTCACCTGGGGAAATCCAGATGGAGTAAGACAACACTTGAAATTGAATCACTCTTCCCATTCATTTTGATTCAGCTCCACAAAGTAAAGTGTGATGCTTTACTCAGGCTTAACATCCATATTCAATATTTCTGTCCAACAAAGTGTTTATATAGATGCAAATAATATAAAAATAGCTTTATTAGTATACAGCAATTAAACATGGAGGACACATATAAATAAAACCACCAATAACTAAACTTTTTTTGTTAATTTTATTTCTATCCACGCTTTCTATCCACACTTTGTCAGTATATTCACCTCAAGGAAAGATGTACTTTCCTGTTCTAATATTTTCCTATAACTGCATTAATTTCTAATGTTGCACTGTTCTATAAGTCTTGCAAAAATGGATACTAAAGCCAACTGTATAAACTTTCAGCCAACATGAGTACCAATGATATTGTATTGATTTGCTTATCAATTTATTAAGTGTTTTAATAAAGTGTTCATATTTTATTAATACTTACAACGCAGTTCATGGTTCTGTTCTTGAAAAGGTAGACTCACCCATTCCTACTAGTCACTTCATCCATTCGAAACTAAATGGGTGTCAGAAAGTTTCCAACCTCTCAGATATGTTCTGTTCTTTTCTTCTCCATCCTATTCTGTTATACAGAATATCTTGGTTTTACCAGGTTTGATCTCGTGGCTTCATTCTGGCAGTTTAAAGATTGATCTAGATGAAGAAGGAAGAAGGGAGAAGGGAGAAGGAGCAGAAGGAGAAGAAAGAGAAGAAGGAGAAGAAGACAGAACATCTGAAGTTAAGTCTGAAATTAGAGTATATTCACTCTTGATAATCCACCCCTCTAAACACAAGTACTCCCACATAGCTCTTGTAAATACAGATAACTTTTAAGCATTTTATTAGTTTACATGAGTTTGCACTTTGTACAGTGTTTTACTGCTGCCTTTTGACAAAATATCACATGCATGTGTCTTCCTATATGTTTTCCTGTTGCCTTTAATGTTCTAACTTTCATGAAAATGAGGTTGTGCGCCGAAAAAATAAAGGCATTTATATTTTTTCTATTCCTATTAATGGAAAAATGGAACCATCTTTTCCCCAGTTCATGCTCAGAACTCTGAATGTGCTAAAATGGTGCATATCCTAGACTGCAACCAGAGCCAAAGATTCAACAGCAAAGGGATAACGTAGACCTTTCTCAGCCCTAATTGATTTATTTGCTTTCGTTTGTGTCATATCTTCCTGTATTTTGAATGTTTTGCTTTCTTTGGATATTTTATTGTATTTTGTTACTGACTTCCATTGTTTTTAGCCACCCAAAGCAACAGAAAATACAACTTCAAACAAGCATAGAGGGACATTTGCATGCGGAGTTACACAAGGGTGAATTTTGCCCTTTGATCTCTTTACTACTATAGCTACTTATCAGATATTAAATTCCTGCTGAATTTAATATAAGTTACTTTTAACTAGACACATAGGATTGAACTGCAAATGTGACTACTTGTAGGGAGTTACAAAATCATTTTAAATTTATACCCTCAAAACTGCAAGTCTTATGTTTTTCAGAGTGCACTGACAAGCATATGATGTTACTCACCAGGTATTGTCGCATGGAAGTTGTAGTGTAGCTGTCAGTCAGTCTTCATCAGGCAGAACAAACTGTATGATTTCACCATAAGCATGAGGGTATTTTATTGCAATATTTTTTTATGAAGGAGTTTGACTGGTGGCTTCAGTATTACACTGGCCATGTTGACAGAGAGTCCAAATAGTGATATGTGCCTCCAGCAATTTTAATAGGAAAGGCCCACAAGATAGATCTCAACTTAGAAGGTTCTGACGCCAGATCTACTTAGCCTGATTTTACACACATCAACCCAGTAGCATTTTTGACCAGCATTCATATATAGATATGAATTCAACTGCACATTGAATATTTTTGCATAATCCTGCAGGAAGAAGCAATTCACTTTGTTAAGCCTTGATTATTTTGCAAATTAACTCAAAAATAGTGGTTATTGTGATAAGAAAGATAAAAATATGTTTGTCTTCTTGCAACTTTATCTTTTAATCCTCTATCACATACATATATCAATGTAATATTCTGATTCAAAAAATCAGTTACTAATAAAATTGAAACATGGGTTCTCGTAAAAAAATACTCGAGGTAAAGGTGATTATTTCACTTAAATTATATTGCATTGTTTTTTGTTCTGAAGATTGGTGTTTGGTTGAGTAGCAGGTAAATAGAAAAATGTGCAGTGACATGTGACAATGGTCAACAGCAACTGGAACAAGTATATATGTAATTGATCAAGTATTGTCGTACACTGGACCTTTTAAACAATACATAATAAATACAGTTCCATTGGTTAGAATTCAAAGAGTTATTCTTGGGCATGTTGAGTGGGAACTTTGATCTCCCTCTGAACAGTAGACTTTAGGAAGGAAAAATAAAATAAAATACATCTTAAAAGCAGCTGTTTTAAAATTAGTATGGCCAGAAATATCACAGGCTGGCATTTCAGCAACTTACTTAAAAATCTCATTAGATTGGTAGAGAGCTCTTGATGTAAGACTAGGTATAGGTTTTTTTAATGAACTATTTTTAAATAAGTTTCAGCCTGCTGAGGACTCTGCTTATATGATTAAATATTTTTTGAGGGGTAGAGAGCAGGAGTATAATTTTTCTTCCATTGCTACTATAATTCCACACCATGCAGGACTGCACTTCATGGTAGCATGCAAGGAGGACTTTACAGATGTAACCTTCAAACTGTAGATACTTCAAAAAACTAGTTGCTACAGATATGTTCTTTCCCTTTTTTGCTGAATATAAATAAAGTCTTGCTGTTTTTGCTACATGGGAATGGCCAAATAGAAATGATGTCGACATATTTGCAAACTGCATGGTGATCTATTATCATTATGACCAGCATATATCAATGAAGATGGACCCAATTTTTAATGCCATGTTTGATTGACTCTTTGTATTTCAGGTAATGATACATAACTCCATGGCATGTATCTTCTAATTTTGTCAAAGTGGAACCTCCCACATGGATGTGCCAATAAAGAAAACTATAAGAAGGTCTTCATAAATGAGAGGGTAGTGGAATTATGTTGATCACCTCATAAAATTTTAAAATATAGTAAAAACAAAAGTGAAATTCAACAGAATATCTTTAGTGATAGAATAATTTCTGACAGCAGATCTGGAAAGGGAACAATTCTCATTTTCCATGGAAACTCTGTGCACCCTCAAAATCTACTCTAGGTGATCCAACAGCATTTCAAAATTTGAGGATATGTGGAAGGCACAAGAGGAGATTGTGTTGTAGCATGGATAACAGCTTGCTCACTCAGCATTAAGACTTCACCAAGAAAAGCAGAACAAAACAGAAACAGAACAATCTGTAAGGACAGAAGATGCACTGAGTTTAGTGGCATGGTTTGTTTAAATATATTTTATATGTGAAATATAAAA
This sequence comes from Pareas carinatus, assembly GCA_032468095.1. Lineage (NCBI taxonomy): Eukaryota > Metazoa > Chordata > Lepidosauria > Squamata > Pareidae > Pareas > Pareas carinatus. The sequence continues at coordinate 214,712 of JANHFO010001980.1, read as the reverse complement.
CTAAGAACAGTGACAATCATTGTATACATACAATACCTTGAGTATTAAAGATATTAAATATTTAGAATTATATATATATGAATATTAATAAGTTGTAAGCTTATTAAGTTGTAAGCACTTAAAGTGTGAGATCTTCTTCATTTCATCAGAAGCTCGATGCAGTCCTAAAGATTGCTTTCAGTTGCAGTCCTGATCTTTTCTTAAAGATCTCAGTGAAACATCTTATTTCCCAGAACAAAGACCTATTCTGTCATGGTACATAAATAGCATTATTATTTTTAGCTATTTTTGTTGGCCAGTATGCTATTAAGATTTGAAAATCACTTCTTCTAGTAATTAGCAAATTCACATTTTTTTCAGGATAAAAAAGGAAAGAAACCCACCCTCTGTGTTATTAGGTTACAAAGTGAATTGTTCTGCAGCTGCAGAATCAAATGCTTTAGCTGAGTTAATGCTTTTCATTTCTTCTGCATGTGTCAGCATTAATGGAGGCAAGCTTCTATAAAGCTTTGCATGTGAAGATGGTGCTGAGCAGACTAGATTCAGTTCTGTTGAATGCTTTCTGCATTTTTTTAAAAAAAGGGAATACCACACAAAAGGAGACTTCAAATCAGGCTGAACTTCAAGTAAAAGTTAATGCTATTCTCTTTTGGGTTCAACCACCCACTTTGCTTAAGGTCACTAGTTGAGGCTAATGCTGTGCAGAGGGGCTGCAGCAAACTTGGCATCTCCTTGATTAGGCTCCCTGCTGATCTAATACACATACCAGCTCACTTGCCAAGTCAAATAACACATTTAGTGAATTGGAAATAAGATTTAAGTGAGCCAGCACAATGCGGCTTGCCCTCTCATCTTTTTACTGAATCCTTCTCTTTGTATGCTAGACTGTGAAAACTGCTCTTGTTAGAGGACTTAATCTTCATTTTTTTCCTGTAGATTATTTGGAAACAGGTCAATTGAATGTTGGAACTGCTAACTCCTCCTACTAAAGAAAAGGAGCTGCTTGTGGCATACTTAATACATCATTTAAATGCAAGCCTTCTATTATCAAAAGGAAAAATACAGTAGTATAACAACCTCTTAAAACAGGAGAGAGTGTGAAGCATAATTGAAAAAGCAAAGTATTTCTTTTTTTGCCATATATCTTTTTAAGAAGCTCTGGTATTAACTATTTATGATGAGTAATGGATAAAGTTGATTACATAAGAGTACATTCATCTTGTCTGATTGTAGTGCTGCATCTAATTCTTAATACAACCACATACAATAGGATGACATTTCTATAGGACATTTCATTACTGCTCTTCATAATAGCAATCCAAAGCATTTCACATAATGCTTGACTTTGCACTATTCTAGTTTTTAATGACATGAGATTAAGATGATCATAAAGCATGACAGCTTACATTTGGTATATTTGTCTCCTGCTATTTTGAGAAAAGAACAGCCATTGAAGTTGTTGTAATTTGAGATTTATCACAGATTTATCTTAGATTATCATCTCATCAAAGATATAATCTCATCCCATCTTGTTGTGATACTTGGTACAGGGTTATGATATATATTGACTTTTTTATGGTCTATCTATCTTTTTGGCTTATATACATTTATGTGAGCGTTTTCCCTGTAGTGAATTCTGAAATATGAGCTTCCTTCTTAAAGCCTTTAATATGTTTTATATCAATATGAATGACAGCAATTTATACTTGAGATCCAAAATAATAGCCAAAACCCCATTCAGTGATCAGACAGGAAATATATGTCTCAAATCTATGTAATTGTGTTATGAGGCAATTAAAAAAAGATCTGAAAAAATAAATGAGCAGAACTGAATACCTATATCCCTAGCCATCTATAAAAATTTGCCACTTTCAGTCTAGGGAAATGTGTTGAGTTCCTATTACAAGATTACTGCTGTTTGCATGTAGCAATACAAATAGACTTTGCAAAACCATGCTCCTTGTTTGTTCCCTAGCAAAATAGCCAGCAGCATTCCTTGAAGGGTCTGAGGTGCAGTGTGATGCACCACAATATCCTTCTCAGGCAGTTCTCTAAAACAAAGCTCTGAGGCTACTGTGACATTATGAAGCAAGTGGCTATAAAGAAGGCTGACCATAGCACCATGTTGCCACAATGACAAAAACTGCTATTGATCTTCTTACAGAAGAAGGTGGAAAAGGAGAACAAGAGAGAAGCTGCTAAATATTCTGCCTCAGGCTAAGATATGTATTGATAAGTATTAATAGAATAGAGCAGTATTTCTCAACTCTGGCAACTTTAATATATGTGGACTTCAACTCCCAGAATCACATCTGACTAAGGCTGAGAGTAGAGCTTCAGGAAGATACACACTATTTCTCTTCTGAAAATAACTGAGATTGAATCACACAGCACTTGTAAAATCCCTGTTTGGGTAAAACTGGTTGGATGACCATCAGCCAATTGCCAGATACATTATGGAATGGAATAGCTGCCTTTTAAGATATGTGAGCTTGAATTTCTCAGTATTCTAGTCTGCTGGAAGTTGTGGGTGAGATATGCAACTAGTCTAAGGTAAATGGTTGTCTAAGAAAAATGGTTCGTATCAGTTTTCATCTTTAGTGCTTCCATCTGGAGCAATCATTACTCTTTTCTGTCTGGAAAACCAGAATGTATTTTGCAGAAAAAATTCCACTGTTATTGAAATATTCTGTTCAATTGTGCAATGGCAAGCCTACAGCAAGCTATTTGCAATATAATGATGCTAGTTTCACAAACGTGTAGTTTTGCATTTCAGCAGCAAGAGGTCACTCTAACATTAGACCCTAGAATTCAAGTCAGGCAGAGGTCCTTTCAGTTATCTCTATGTTCTTTGTACTCATTTGAGGTAACACTATGGCTGTTTAATGACTAGGGAAAAAAAATCAAACCATCAAAGGGATCATAAGAAGGAAATTATAGTGCATGAAAGGGAAAGTGGCAAAAGTATAGAATCTGGGTGTTTTCCTGAATCCCTGAAACTTTTGAAATGAAAAAACTAAAATTTACGGTAGCCAGACAACACTAGCAAAGACAGCAATCAAATACATGTAAGGCAATAGTTGCATTAAATATACTGATGCTTATTTCTGAGAAATATGCATTGACGTGTGCTTTAAGTATTCAATACAGCTATAGATGTCCAACTAGATGAATTATAGAGGGGAAAAAATCAATATGAAAAAATACGACCAAAATGGATGAGGTCAAGATCAAGGCCACATTTGACAACACATTCCGATTACTTAAATACCCATATATTATTTATTTTATTTTCTGAATTATTAAAAATCACAATTAATAGAAAAAATGGAGTGTCTCTGAAGATATCTAAAACATTTAGAGGCTTCAGTTTGTTCTGGGGCTTTAAGTTGTATATCATTCCAGAAAATAAATCTATAAAATTAGAGACGGTTCACTTTATGGCACTAAGATCAGCACTTATACAATAAAAAAGGTTCCAAATGTGAATGCTCACAATTTGCTATTTCCACTGAAGAATTTTCCATCATGCAAAATAATATAATAAAGCATCTAGAATTAAGGATTGAAAAATGTCCAATAATAATAGTTGAACGTTTTCTTCCACTTTGTTAGGATGAAGTATTACACAAAGTTAACTTTCAGAGAGATTGGTGCAGAAATTTTTTTGAGTTATTATCATGACCAAGGCCTCTCATGCAAATGACAATCAATCAAACTCTGAAGCATAGAATAGTAGAATATTTAGCATGGTCAGAAGAAGTAGTAAACCTTAAAGCTAGAGGTTAATCCACAAACTGGCCATACTGATGATGAAGCAGTCTGAACCATAATTGTCCAACATATGCTCAAAATGTAGATGTATTTCTTGACATTTCTATTAACTCCAAAATACACGGTTAGAACCTTTGAATTGTTTTTGTACTGTTTTTCATATGCAGATGTGTAAAACAGTACATTCAATATCAAACCATATGTTAAAAGACTAGCAAAGATTAAAGGAAACTGCTTAGAGATAAAGAATGTTCTGCACCCGATATTCTAGAGTGATATCCTAGGCATATAACTTGTTTAAAATAGAGCCATTAATTACGGAAGCCTGCTTTGTTTTTCCTCTTCAGTACAGGACACAGAATCCAGATCATAGTGGTTTGTGTTCTGCAATATTTTAAATTTTAAGAAATGCATTGAAGTATTTCTATGGAAAAGAAGAGTTGATCTTATGATCTCATTCATTCAAACTGGATTGTCCTAAAAGAATATCTTGGTCTTTGAGGAAATGTTCCTTTTTGAAGTCATAAATATTGTTATTCAGACCAGAGATACCAAATAATGGGTATAAATAATTGATCTATGCAAACGACCACATATTTCAGACCCAATTTGCATAAATACCTGAAAAAATGTAATTAGGGATTATCAACAGATTTTCAAAGCCAGCAAGAGATCTATTGAAACTATTGGCTCTCAAATTTGGACTGATCTTTAAGAGAAAAGACTATGTGTTAATATAAATAGAGATAAGGACTTCTGAATTCTAGCTTTATTAATTAATATAATGAATTCCAAGTGTTTGATATTACTTTACCTAGTGTGTAAGAATTGCTTATAGTCCCCTGTCTTTGCAAAATGCAGCTTCTGTGTTGAAAGGCTATCCAAAAGTTTGACTTCAGGAATAAAATTTTGCACAAATAACCCTCCCTTATTTATGCTTTTCACATTTGGAATCTTTTCTGTAAATGAATATATTCTTATTAGGATATATAAAATGGAAGTTTAGGTTAAGATAGCATGAGAAGAATCAGAATTTATTCTTGCCATGTGTGTCAGGACACAACAAGAATACAATCAAGAGACATTCATAGTCAGTTTGAATATATAAGCATAATCACGATCATTTGTATATGTGTATCATTATCATCATCCCAGTAAAGGGATATGGCCGGCTGATGAGAGCTAATAAGCTCGATATAGATCTATCCTGGTCTTCCCTGAATTTATTTATATGCCAGCACAAAAAATACAACATAATATAAAAACAGGCAACATAAAAGTATTGGCTTTCTACCTGATGATTCATGAGATTGAATTGAAGGATGGAAAAAAGAAGACAATTGCCTCCTTCCGTAAAAGGGGCCATACTAGGGGTTGCAACATGGTTTAAATCATGATCATTTGTATATATAGGCATATATAGGTTTAATCAAATAAGTATATAAGCATAAGATATATTCATAGTCGTCATGTCTTGATGTAAAGTGCAGACAAAAACCATTTCATCTTGTCAGGACAACCTTTGCACTAATACTGTCCTATGAATCAGCTGTTTAGTAAGTTGATGATATGAGGAAAGAAACTGTCCTTATGTCTGGTTGTTTTGGCTTGCAATGCTCTGTAGCATTGTCCGGAGAAGAGAAGCTCGAACAGATCATGTCCAGGGTGTGAGGGATCCATAATTATTTTCCCACTCATTTTTTGGATGTGCAGAAGAGGAAGGTGTGTACCATTTGATTCTGTATTTCTGTATTTTTCCACTAGGATCTGAATGTCAGTGGGCATTTAATATTTTGTCTAGTACTTCTCCAACAGTATTCCATGTTAATAACACTGTAGTCATCTTATTTCTATATTCTTGTGTGCTTTTCTTTTCTAATTGTAGCCTTATGAAGCTCCATAATATTAACATCAAACCCATAATGAAAAAAAGCAGTGACATTTGAAAGGCATCGCAAGTTAGAAGGGAATTATTAACTGGAAACAGTAGCATCTCTATCAGCAAGGTGTCTCTTTTTTCCAATAGTGTTAAAAATGATGTTGTTTCTCAGAACCTTTGAGGTGTCACCTCAAATGAAGGTAAAGTTTCAGCACAGTAAGGCTGAAAGTATACCAGCTTGTTAGTAAAGGAAAATAAATAAGAGTAAGTTACATACGAATGTTGCTTTGGCTGAAGAGAGTACTTGCCTCACTTTTAGCAAATAGCTGTCCTCTTGCTGCATTCTTGTAAGAGTCTACTACAGGCCATAAGAGGCGAACTCTC
>JANHFO010001980.1:158145-171188 GCA_032468095.1 Pareas carinatus | reverse complement strand
GATCAGTTTCTATCCATTGTTTCTTTTCCGGCCTTCTGTGCTTTGAAAAATAGGTTGATGCCCACCTCTTTGTGGCAACACCTCAAATATTGGAACACTGTTATCATGTCACCTCTGGTCCTTCTCTTCACTAAACTAGCCATGCCCAGTTCTTACGACCGTTCTTCATATGTTTCAGCCTATAAATCTTTGTTATCTTTGTAAGGTTCAGACCAACCCTCCCCACAAAAAAAAGCCCATTTTAGTTCAAATCATTAAAAAAGCATGCCTTATTTCCTGTACATGAACAGAATGGAAAACAGCAAGCTAGCTATAGCAAGCATTTTCCAAATCTGAAAAATAACAAGAATGTGTTATGAAATGTTTAGACCAGCTAAATGAATTACAGAGGCATAATTCTATCCTCGAAAGGAAATGAAATTATTTCCTTTTGAGGATAAAATTATCCTCAAAAATTATCCAATTCAGAGAAAATTAGCCATATTTAAATCCCCATGAAATCAATGACATTTAAGCATTTAAACCATGTGCTTAAGTCTTATTGATTGCAATCATTGATTATACTTTATGAACAGATGCTGGCTGCATTGAAAGCTAAGAATGTAATCACTGATGACATCAACAACAGAAATATGTTCTACTTGGTTAGTACTTTTGCTGGCAGGTGGAAAGTTACAGAGAGTAATTCACACAGTAGGGCCACACCTAATAATATACATATAAAGGAGTGCCTCCCCTGTTTTCTATGCATATCGGATTTCTTAACCTACAGTTTTATGTACTAAAGTGCTCTCTGTCTGTTATTAATTATACAAGCTGGGATGTTGGGACATTTGTGGGATAGTGAAGCTATTTAGCATGCTCTTTGTCAAGTTCCTGTAATTGGTAAATTAAATAACAAGATACTGATAAAGTAAGGCTACAATCAACAGAATATTAATTGAGTTATTTCAAATCCTTTTCCTTCTACTAGTTGTCAGATGGGAGAATACAAAGCTAATGGAAAAATGTTTATGTTTGTAGTTTATGTTGTTTTTCTATTTTTTATAACACACATTTTCAAACAAGTAATAATCAAAGAAGTCATGAAATGATGGCATACCTCACAGTCTGGTTGACATTCAGAAGGAACTGTTTTCACTTTAACTTATACTGACCTCCTGTCAAAGAGAAAAGCAATATGATCATCAGAAGATGCTCTAATTCTAAGATTAGCTACAAAAAACAGAAGTGTTTTTCCATCTCAAACACAGAGCACGGTGTTCATATTGGTCACCTGGTACCACTAAAGGAAAATATTTCCCCCTTTCCAATGGGGAATGATATTCAAAAGGAAGCAGATGAAAAGGTTTTAACTTCTCTAGGTGCCACATACAGTGGTGAAAATGGAAAAAATAAGTAGTTCTAGTATCAACAAATATGTGAAAGCAACCAGAACAAATATGAATAAGCTAATTTACCAACATAGTTGAGATTTTGAAATTCTGAAAGTTGAAGTCCATACATCTTAAAGTGGCTAAAATTGAAGCACACAATCCTAGGATGAGGGGAAATAAAAAAGATAAAGAATTCTAGAGGCATAATAGCAAAAACTATTGCTAACACTTAGGATCCCACCTCCCTTGCTGAAGAAAAGGAGTAAATCCACCAACCTCTTGTCAATTTCAAGTCTGTCTGTTTAGCCTGCTTTCTGAAGGGGAGATTCAAAGCCAACAAGCTAGCATTTCCCTTAGAGGACCTGAAATACAGGAGCTGGGAGGAGTCATAAGGTAGTAATTACATCCAATGAAGAAAGAGCCATGAATATCAAAGCACACAAGGCATTCCCTACTTTTGCGGCTGTTTCCATTACACCACTTCACCTTAGATTTCTGAGCCTGTTGATGTTGTAGGAACATAGGACAGGAGCCAGAGCTGTGTTCGAACTGATTTTGTTTTTTAATCTTTTTATTAACTTTTCACAAAGTAAGAATTATTTAGTGTCAAATTATCCATCTCTACACAATATAGAATTTTAGTTATGATTTCCTCATCTGTTGGAGAATTTGGGTCTTTCCAATGTTTGACGTACACAATTCTTGCTGCCATGATTATATGAATTACTAGATATCTTTCATGTTTGTTCATTGTTTGATTTGTAAAAATGTTTCTGAGTTATTAGTTATTTGGTTATCTAGTATCTTCTTAAGCCAATTTCTTTTTTTGGTCCAGTAGCTTTTTGCAAATTTGCAAGACCACCACATGTGATAATATGTTCCTGTTGCAACTTTACATTTCCAGCATTTATTTGTGTTTTTCTTAGAAATTCTAGCCAATCTTTCTGGTGCCATGTGCCATCTGTAGAAAATTTTATATACATTTTCTTTGTATGCTGTTGATTTGGTTGTCTTGTAGTTTTGTTCCCACAATTGACCCCATTTTTCAAAATCAATTTTCCTGCCTATATTCATTTTCCATTTGCATATATTTCCTTTAATCTGTTCTCTTCCCATTTTTATTCTCAGTAAATACTTGTAGCTATTTTAATTATTTTTTGTCAGAATCTAGTAGTATTTTATCTAATTCTAGAAAGTGTCTATAGATACCCATTTTTTAAATCATTGTTGAAACATGAGCTCATTTGTCTGTATGCCCATTCTGTGAGTTCTAGTCCTTGTTCTTTCAACTGATTTCTGGTTTTCAATAACCTCTCTTCATTTAGCATTTCTTTATATGTCCAGTATTTTTTTTGTACCCATTTAATTGGGTTATCTAATTGGGATGATCTCTGGAGGGCCAGAGGTAGGGGTTGTTCTTCTATCCTGGTCCTATTAGATCTCTCAGTGGCTTTTGATACCATTGACCTTGGTATCCTGCTGCACCGGTTGGGAGGGCTGGGAATAGGCGGAACTGTTTTGCGATGGTTCCGCTCCTACCTCTCTGACCGGTTGCAGTCTGTATTGACAGGGGGACAGAGGTCGACCTCTCGTCGTCTGACTTGTGAGGTGCCGCAGGGGTCGGTACTCTTGCCTCTCCTGTTCAATATTTATATATTGATACTAGAAGGAAGTCTTTATTTTTGGTGGTTATCTGTATCATTAGGATTCTTCCTTCATTATCTTTATATATCATTTTTGAATTTATGTGGGGTTTCACATAGACTGCTACTTCATTTTTTCCCCATTAGTTGTTGAGGTGTAATACAATTTCCCCAGCTTAGATTGTTCGAGCAACTTATAGCGTGCTTTAGTTATGTGTATTTCTTGTATACAAATTATGTCCTTGTTCTCCTTGATTGATTTGCTAAAGATTAGTCATCTTTTTATAGGTTCATTGAGATGATTCACATTCCATGACAATATGCCATTTAAATTCCACCTCAGGCCATCTCCACCCCAGGCCATTCCAATGATGCTGTAGAAGTGATGTCCCAGTGTCTTGAGGCCATGCAGATATGAATGGGGAGAAATAGGCTCAGGCTAAACCCTTCCAAGACCGAATGGCTGTGATTTTCGGCATACCGGTATAGCCTCCTGGATACACGGCTGTCTTTGGAAGAACATATGACAGCTGTGGCCAGGGGGGCTTTTTATCAGGTCCACCTGATTCACCAGTTGCGTCCCTTTCTTGATAGGGATTCCCTACGCCACGTCACTCAAGCCCTCATCATTTCCCCTTCTTGACTACTGTAACAGTCTCTACATGGGGCTCCCCTTGGCACACACCTGGAGACTTCAACTGGTCAAGAATACAGCCATGCAGGGGATTATAAGGGTGAGAAGTTGCTCCCATATTACTCCTTTCCTGCTCTGGCTTCCAGTAGTATCTTGGGTTCGCTTCAAGGTATTGGTTTCTTGCTTTAAAGCGCTCCATGGCTAAGGACCTAGCTACTTACAGGAACGCCTATTACCATCCATTACCTCCCACCATCCAGTGCGCTCCCACAGAGAGGGCCTCATCCGGGTGCTGTCAGCCAAACAATGTCGACTGACGACACACAGAGGGAGAGCCTTCTGTTGCTGCTCTTACCATATGGAATGAACTCCCCCCAGAGATACGTATGATTCCTGACCTCCGTGCATTTCACCGTGCCCTTAAAACACATCTATTCATCCAGGTTGGGTTGTCCTAATTCCCATTCTTCTCCTTTTCTGGGTTATATTTTTATTAATTAGTTATGGGATTTAGAGTTCTAAATTTTAACAGTTTTTAAATATTTATATTGGCCTTATTAATATTTTATTTTATGTGATTTTTAGTTTTTGTATATATTGTATTTTTAATGGCTGTTCATCACCCCGAGTCCTTCGGGGGGAGAGCGGTATGTAAATCTAATTAATTAATTAATTAATTAATTAATTAATTAATTAATGTACGTGTTGTCTATTGCTACGTGCCTATTGATGACCAATTTGTCTGACGGCTGGGGTTTCAGGAATTCTCTAGCATTTTTGGACTTGACTTGATCTAGTATGCTCACAGTTTCCCTGTTGAAACTATGGTTAAGTCTGTGCATGTGTTGTGAAATTAAGAAATTTTCATCATGTCTTCTCACTGCTAGTTGGTCTAGTTGATGTCCTCTGCTAGTCTTATGCCTGTTTGTCTACATAGTGGCCATTACAGTCCTTAAACTGTATGTTTTTTCCCCCATCTTTTGGTTTACTTAGGAAGTTTTGGAGGGTTTTAGTTGAGTGCTATGGTGATGCCAAGAGGTTGTAATGGTTTGTTGGTAAATTCTGAGATGTTTTTGATGGATGGCAGTGTTATCTTCAATGCTTATGTTGATTGTGTTATAGTATATAGGGTAGAGTAGTCAGGCACTTTTCGATAAAGTTACATAACTATCCATTTTAATGGAAGATGTTGTATAGATGATCTATTTCCTTTTCCTGATGTTCAGTGTTCCTGCACTGTGTTTGTGGTAATCTGAATAGTGTTCTTCTATGGCTTATGTTGTGGGAAAGTTCTGTTGTTACTTTGGTAGTGGAACACTTGGTTGGTGTGAGTAGTTTTACTTGTATCTCTAATTTGCCATCACTGCCTCTGCTGATGAGGATATCTAGAAAGGGTACTGTGTTGTTGTTGTCTTCTTCCCTTTTGAATTTTATTCCTTTGAAGATGTTGATCTTTTTATGTGTGTTCTCTAATTGATCTTTTTTATTATTTATTTATTATTTATTATTTAGACTTATATACCACTTAACAGTGCTTTACAGCATTCTCTAAGCGGTTTACACAGTCAGCATATTGTCCCCAACAATCTAAATCCTTATTTTACTGACCTCAGAAAGATGAAAGGCTGAGTCAAACCTGAGCCAGTGAGAATCAAACTGCTGAACTTGGTGGCTAATGGCAGATGGCAGTCAGCAGAAATTATCACAGTCATCAACGTATGGGATGTATATGTTGGGTTATATGTGTGAGAATGCTATAGATTCTAGGTATTGCATTATGGTCTCTGCTATAGGTTCTTAAACAGTGATCACATAAGTGTACCTTTGATTTGTTGATATAGAATGCCTATGATTGACTGTATGTTCATATACTAAGCTTGTTTCCTTCTGATTAGACTTCCTTTAAAACTTAGATATTTGATCTGAGAGATTGATTTTCCATTTTTAATAGACATGTTAAGAATATTACAACTTATTTATAGCTCTATAGAAAGTGTAGTACAATTTAGATGAAATTCCTCAACGCCACTGATCTAAACCATGATCAAACTGAGAGAAGATTAATATTAGCAATACTATAGTATTTTTGCTGTGCTAGATTTTTTGCAAATCTGTTACAAAGAATTGCTCCAATGTGGACCACATACATTCTTAAACCTAAAGGAAGGTGTCAAATCAGTTTAGATATGTGCCTGATTTCTTATACAGCAATGAAAACTATCCTTGCCTTTTGTACAGATTTTCTAATTGATCAGGAAATTATTTGTTTTTCAAACATTTATATGCTGATACAACCATATGCACCTTTATAAAAGATGAAGAAATGTGATAAAGTGGGATTCCTTAAGCAGCACATTTAATTTGAATGCATGACATGATAACAAAACCATCTCAAGGTTTATTTGTTAGTTTGTTAGAGAGCCTTCCTATCTTTCCCCCAGGAGCTCAAGGTTTTTGATAGGGTGTTCTCTCTTTTTAAGTCTTCCCATAACAATTATGTGAGATAGATAACAAGAGTCACTGGCCCAAAGTTACTCAGTGAGCGTCCATGGTTAAGACTGGATTTGAACGCAAGTCTCCAGCAGCTTAGCCACTAGAACACCCTGTAGAAATGCCAGCAGTGAGGGTCAGATTAGCAAGACAACCTTATAACTATATGGTTCAGAGATCTGTATAAATAGCAAAGTGGGGGAATGGATTATTCTATATCCTGCAAAATGCAAACTTAAATTCTGTCCCTTTCATATGTACAGATGTTATCATGCAATAAAACACACATAAAAAAGTGATAGAGCTTGTCTTGGGTTGGCATGATGCTGTTTCTATCATTCTGTCCTTTTTTCAGATACTTCTGCCTATAGTTCCTCTCCTCTACCCAGCTAGGGAGTTCCTGCAATTTCTCAATAACCCAGTTTTCATCATATATTGATAAAACCAACACTAAAATTATATCACAATGCAATCTGGATCTTGACGATGATTGTTGACTTAATCAAGATTAAGACACTTTAAGGAAAAGAGTAGAGAGAAACAAGAACTGCGTTTTCAGCAAGTGCCTCAACATGCACCACTGGAACAATAATCCATAACAAGAACAATGGTTTGAATTAGTATATAGTGGATAATACTACTGCCGTGGAGAATTTCTATCAAGTCCAGAAATATGAAGGCAATAGAAGATGTCAAACTTTTAATATTGTGCTCAGCTATTTTTTATTTTTCCAGCATATGGTGTACCGACTTTCAGTTGATGCATCCTTCTGCAGGACATTTACATTGAGGTAAATGAAATCACAATCTAGCTCAGTCTCTTTAAACTAATTAATTTTAAAAGGGTTTTTTTTACTTAACGTGCACACACACACGCACACACACAGTTTATTCTATTAATCCTAATTACTTTCTAAGTGTGTCAAAAAATTTAAATACCATACTGCTGAGACTTTGCTTTACTTTGCTAGCCATTCCTCGTCAGCACTGAAATAGTTAACGCAGAGAAGCCAGGTTATTACACATTTCAATTCCAGAGTCAAATATAAAAATTTCTATTATAGGGACAATTAATTACATTTCAAAATGGCAAATGTGCATCCTTGTCAGGTAGAGTGTACTCTGATGGCCTTTCCTCAAACACTGAATGTGGAGATTTGATCTCTTCTAATGGTGCTGAGAAAAGGGTAATTACGCTATGGTCAAAGCTAATTTGCTTTCTGCCAGATGAACTGTTGTATTTTATTGTACGCTGACATTTTAAAGTAATTACGGCACTGTTGACCTTAGACAATTCCAGTTGTATCGCTGTCTACAGCTGCAGCATTCTACCTTTGGCTGGCAGACAGAGGCTGTAACGAGGTAATGACACGGACAAAGAGCACCATATGGGGCTCCTTTGAGATACACAAAGCCCAGTGAAAGGAAACAAGAAAATTTTAACATCATCATTACAATCGCACATTTTTGCAGTCATAAAGTAGAGCACATTCCTTACATACACACACACACACACACACACACACACACACACACACACACAAGCACACCAAATGTTCTAGGTTGCTTGCCTACTTACCCACCCGGGATTCCAATATGTTTTTCTTCTCTAAATGGCAATGCGGCATTAAGAAGGAAGAGGTCAGGTAGAACCAAATGTGATGCCTGGGCCTGCCCTGACACCGGGTTCAAAGGCTAAAGACTATTGATTGAGATAAAAGCCTAGGTTCTTATCTAACGTTAAGGACACTTCTTGTTGTCTGAAAGCTGGGCCCATAATTAGACAGAATGGAAAGTGCTTGAGCCAGAGAAATTGCTATTAAACCAAGCTTTGTAAAATGGGCATATTAGTTATTTTCAAGAAAGATGTTATTATGTTTCTGTGTATTTCAGTGAGCTATCTTTGGCTGCCTTTTCTATGCTAAGTAATATAAATATGTTCACAGGCCTCCCTCCATTAATACAGTTCAGCTAAGACAGCAAAATAGATTATAATGCAGTGAGAACATTTCATTTCGAAAGGGAACACGTAGTGCAGGTTACAGCACTGTAGAATTTATTATAGCAAAGAATTGGTGGGAGATGGAACTTTGCTGTCACCTTAAATACTATTTGACATTTTAGTACCATATGGAGAACTTGGCTATAGAAATATTCACTTGCTCACAGCAGACCGTTCTACCGATAATATGTCCTGTAACTGGTCTCTATGGCAATTACAAAGAAAATGGGACTCAGTGAATTTCTCTCAAAGTTACCTTTCTATTATGACAGGTCATACTTGAACAAGTAGGAAAAGTACAATCGGAACTGGGTTATATGAGGATGTCATTTTACAAATGAGGTTAGCATGCAGTAATATGTGCCTTCTAATAGAATGGGCTGTCAGAAGCACATTGCAGTACTCCACACTGAACAAAAAATGGGATTACTCCCTATAGCTCTCTCAGTATAATATTTTATGATGTTTCTGATCATAACAACTGCCCCCTTTTGAAATGAAATGTTCTTTCTGCATTATAATCTATTTTGCTGTCTTAGCTGATCAGTATTAATGGAGGGAGACACCTCGTTTTAAAAAGTATATTTTGATTGTAAAAACAGCTTCGTGGATTGTTCTTCATAATGCAACTTCAACAATGTATTTAGAACTTTGTTTATCTAGGGCTTATACATTGGGCAGCAATCCAGACAACCATTGAATGGCAAGAAAGGGTTTGAATTTTCTGCATTTCTTCACTGCCATCTCTCCATATGTTTGCAACCTTGATGTGATAACTCAAATATAGCAGTTTCAAATTGTGAACTTGTTTAACAGTGCATTATATTTCTTAAAGAATAATCGTACATCAAGTATTTAACTTTGCAAAGGCTCTACTATCCAGAACTGCCATCTGCTCTTATAGCAGTTGTATGTGTTTCTGACAGAACACACGTCACACCTCTGCTTTGTGAGTGGCATTGGTCACCAGTTTGTTTTTGGGTCCAATTAAAGGTGCTTGTGTTGAACTTTAAAGCTCCTCATGGTACGGGACCAGTTTATCTGAGGCACTTCCTCTTCCCAATTTCATTTGCCCATCCTATCAGATCCAACAAAGTGGGGCATGTTACAAGTTCCTCCTCCTAAGATCCTGTAGGTGGTGGGCCTAGGCAGGGTTTTTCTCAGCTGTGGTAGCCATACTGTGGGAGCTTCTCACCCCTGAAATGAGCTTGGTTTCATCACTGTTGAGCTTTTGGAAGTCTCCAAGACCAGTTAGTCACCATCCCAGGTACAGTGAACTAAGTGAGGTGGCTTCACTATTTAATATCTTTTCATCTATTATCATTTGTTTTACTTTAATTATTGTACTTTTTAATATATTTATTCATTGTTTTGGCTTGTTGTATATCACCCAGAGTCACTTGTTTATGAGATGGGTAGCTATGTAAATTGGTTTAATAAATAATAAGTAAATAAACCTTGGACGCTTTTCCAGCTTTTGTGAGTTTGGAACGAAAACTTAAATAGAGTTCTGTAACCCATGTCACAGAATTCATTCACAGAACTCCTACAATTGGAAAGCCTTGTCTTAGCAGTATACTCAAACTTACTTTAATTGTATCCATTTGGAGGTGAATGCCTACAAAGATGTAATAGTTATCTGACCTTGTACGTAAAAATTCAACAAGTCTTATTTTTGCTTTTTGTAAGAATAAAAATAAAGGAAGGACTGGAGGGAAGTAGTGTATCCTATGAAATGCTTGCACTCATGATGAAAAGTATTATCTATTTTGCTCCCGCCTTGTGGGACCGCCTCCTGGAGGAGAGGCTGGCCCCCCCATTCTCCTGGCCTTCCCAAAAGAGTGGAAACATGGCTCTGGGGCCTTGCTTGGAGATCCCAGGGACATAGTCATGCCCTGAAAGTCTTTCATTTGCCTTTCAATTTGCTTTTAGCAGTGTTTTCATCATTCTTGCCTTTATGAAAATATTTAACTTGTATTTTCTAGTCTTTACATTTTAATATTTTTTTGTACACCACCAAGAAGCCCTCTTTAGGGGAAATGGACAATTTAAAAATGTGATAAATAAATAAATAATGACTTCAGTAAAACATGACATAAAATGTTATTCTATACATAAGCTATTTCCAACATTAAAACTGGAAATCTAGACATTATTCTCTCTGATTTCCTTATTTAAATGTTTGACAAACCAGTGGTAGTTATTTAGATCTTGGTAGTGATTTAATCGTGAGTTGGAAAACCTGGAGAACACTAAAAGTATGTATGTATGTATGACTGTCAAAGAGTAAGGGAAGCTTTCCAAAACATTTGTACCCTGTTAGTAGCACTGGGATTACCCTTTTCAAGTAGGATTGGATATTTTTCACTTACGGAAAACAAATGAAAATTGTATGAATCAGCTGAACAAGAAGAAAAGAAACAAAACTAGAAAGTAGTGGAGTTTTGGAAATGGAATTGGTCAATGTTTCACGGGACTTTATTAATCAGATTAATATCTTAAAATTTGAGGAAGGGGAAAATATATTTTCTTTCTGTTATGTGTCTGTCAAAACAATGCACTAAGTAATTTAACTGTTGAGATACAGTGGTAATATCTTGTCTGGCTATTTGTTCATATAAAAAAACAACGTGCTGAAATACTTCTAAAAGCAATCCACATACCATCAACCAAGAGGTTTATTGAAACATTTTCATAGTTCTTTTTTTGTTTATTGCAAAATAGTTCTACCTCCTTCTTTCAAGTCACTCAGTTTTCTTTCTATGCAAAGCTATTCTGGATCATAAAAATACAACTCTAATTCATTAAAGACCTACTAGATCTGTGTCAGAGATGCGACCTTCCAATCTGGGCACAGTTAACTGAGGTAATACCATTTCCTCATTATGGTCTTAAATTTATTGTCCATGAAATAGGCTGTTGCCTGTTTTTCTATCAAAACAAAATAAAGAAAAACCTGGCACATAAAAATAGAAGTCAAAATGTTGATTCTTCCTTCTTATTTTAGCAAATGTTATGATGTTTAACAGTGGTCACTTCCATAAAACCTATGCTTTTAAGAAAGATAAAGAATAAAATTATTCAGAATATTGTGTTTTCATTATTTGAATGGCTTCACACAACTATTTAATGGGGTTTACAGATGAAATGTGATCTATGCTTAGGCACTTTGAAATGAATCATTTCCTTGCTGACATACTATTATATCCTCAATGTAAAATAAAGTAGCTGCAAACGTAATAATAGCCTTTTAATAAATATGTGTGGCATGTAACAAAAGGGTCAGTTATGTGCCTTAAAAAAGGTTATTTTTTCTAAATTTCTTTCAAGAAAGACTAATGGAGAATAAAAATGAATACATAATCTAGATAGTATTGTCTTCATTCATCACTTAGTATGGTAATGCTTTTAAACATGTTTAAAACTTTCTTAAGATCAGTGTTCCCCATATGGTGTTGAATTGCGACTACTAGAATATAGTAGCTGGAGTTTCAGTATATCTGGAGAACATCAAATTGAAATTCCTTAGGTTTCTTTTTATTCATTTTCTTAGCATTTCAAGATCATTCATGGTTTGCACTAGGCTAGATTGCTTAAAAGAATATTTACTCAAGCTGATATACATTTTGGAATATAGCAATTTACACGAATCCTTTCCCCTTTTATAATGATGACAAATATTTCATCCATGTAGTTGGAAGTTTTATTTTATGAATGAACTGCATTAGTTTTGCTTTTAAATTATGCCAGTTTTCATATCATTTCACCAGTAGCTGAGTAGAATACATTCTGATCTATTTGAAGAAATTATGTTCTAGATATTGATTTGCTGATTATAGAGCTTTTCGGTTTATTTTCGTGGAAAGATTATAAATTTTATTTCTTTGCAATTTTCAATATTATAAAGCTTCTTTTATTCCTAACAAAGAGAAAAAAGAAAAAGTCACATGGGGACAGCCTTGTAAAAATGAGCATAAATATGGTTCTCAATGCTGGCTACGTTTAAGCCAAACTGAATGTGGACTTACATACACCATGATTTAATCATTTCACTTTTCCATTTATGCAAAGCAGTTATATATATTGTTGTTCGCTCGTAATTTCAGGGCAGCTGACAACAAAATCAAACCTGAATATTTATCAAAAGTAAAAGTGAAAAATTATAATAGTGACCAGAATAAAATAATGTGTAAACTTGGAAAGGAGATAATGCTCCTTTGATATTAAAAGGAACTGAGAAGACAACTTCATAAACAAGAAGCCTCCATTCCGTCCCCCCAAATTTCTGTCTGGTCTCAATATGGTCTCTGATGGTAGCATGCTGCTGAATAGTTTCTGAACGATGGAAATAATTTACATTAGTTATATAAATCAGTTGCTATGTTCCTTATATCTAAAAAAAATAGGCATGATCTTGGTCTGCATTAGATAATGCCTTCTTGTATTATTCCCCATTTGGTGGAAATGATAAAAAAACTTGTCTTATTGTCCAGTCAACCATATTGCTCTTTATAAGGTTAGCTACTGGTCTTCTGTCAGGATGTAATATTCTAGTGTGGTTTCGGATCATTCCAAAATTGAAATAAAGTAATGAGAAGTATGGAAGAAATTTATGGGGAGGTTTGTTGCCTTTGGCTGTTACCCATACTGTTTCTCATTAGGCCCTTAAGGCTCTATGGGTCAATTTTCAGCGTAGTACTTTTGAATATTTTTACTAGAATGAGTACCCCAACTATTTACATTATCTCTTTTTTAAAAGGTGTCACTACAAGCCTAGAGGGAGCATGCCAAACTTCAGATATCATGCAGACAATAACTGTCGGTGTTGTGGAGTCAGAGTGGAAGTTTCCACTCTGATCAGCCCCAGCTGACTCCACCCCACCCCTCAACGGCGGGAA
>JANHFO010001980.1:0-13683 GCA_032468095.1 Pareas carinatus | reverse complement strand
TTAAATTTTTCACCAATAGCTGCAGTTAAAAATTTCATCTCTTCCCTCAGCACCTCCTTCATACTTTCTTTCATGGTTTCCTTCACTTGCTCTTTGATTGATTCTTTTATAAACTCTTGCATAGCCTCCACACTCATTATTTGTGGATCAATCTGGAATGGTAGTTTCAATGTTTGAGCTGGAAAAACCCCAGCACTTTTAAAAAGTCCAAGCTTTATTTGTTTGGCAGCCATCTCCTTAATTTTTAAAATAATTTTAAAAGTTCATATTCAAATCTTCCAATTAATTTTGATACTTCACTAGTTCAGATTTCTTTAAAGATCAACCTTTTCTTTTGAGTATAAAATCCACCAATTTTAAACAGTGAGAAAGCACTTCCGCTTTAACAAGGGCTTTCACTAGTTCAGTACTTTCACTACTTTAGATTTCACGCCCTTCACCTTCAAGTCAGTGCCATCTTTAGATACTTTGTAATTTTCACTGTCTCTTAGATGGATACTTTTTAGCCAATGAGTTAAGTTTCAAAAAGAGTACTTGCCAGCAATCCTGTTTTTGCTCTGTCTGCTTCCAGTATAATATAGTTAAAAATTAAGTGCAGAGATGGTCGCAACGTTTCATTCTGCTTTCAGCAGAAGTGTCCCAGATGTGGAGCCTCTGGCAGATCTTCCAAGGGAGTTCTCACCCTTTCAATCCCTGAAATTGATTCAGGGGCTTAAGGGGAGCTCTACCTAGATCCAACTGCTCTCCTTTCCCTCTTCTCCCGGGGGAAAGGTTTCCAAGCTGCCGGACAGCTGATTTCTGCTGTCAAGGCAGCTTTACACAATCGCAGGGCTGGCGGACCCTAAAAGTCTGTTTTTCAATGTCTGCAGAGCCACCAGAAGCTCTGATTTCTACAAGATTTTTGATGGTGATGATCCCTTAGAACACTTTTATAATTTGGATTTTCATTTTACCCAATAATTATTAATAGTTATGAATTACCAGATACTTTTATGATGTTGTTGGTGATTATTTTAATCAGATTCTTTGGATACTGACTCTGGATAGAAACACAAGCATTCATTATGCCAGGAGATATACAAAAATTGATAAGACTGTTTACGTGTTTTTCCAAAACATATCATCTGCAGTACCATAAATGTTATGTGGTTCAGTCTGTAATTGAACAGACATGCATGAAATGGTCTCTGCAAATAAGGACAAAACAGTATCTGATGCCATCAGTGCTCATATGATTCCATGAAAGATTTTAATCAGTGGAAGCTGGTGAAGAAATGGTGGACTAAGGACAGCTTCATGAAAACCAGAATCAATGAAGATGATTCTGATAAGAGAGAGAATTGCCGACAAGTGCTATAGACTGCTGCATCTCTTGAGGAAGTCACAAAATAGTGGTTTCCAAAGGGCTAAGAAAGTTCCTGGAGACAAGGGAATAGCCATCTTGCTGAAATTGTGATCATTGACGTTGAAAGGACATTAAGTTTTCAGACTTCCTTTTCTTTTGAAAATTGATTGTTAACTGCTTTTCAACTATTTTGAATCTTTGGATCAACAACACTGGGTGAATTTCCTTCAATCCTTATCAAAATAAGTCTTAACTACAAATTTTAAATTTTTCTTTAAAATAATTGAAATAAACAGCAAAAGGATGATTAAAATTTTGGTTTTTAGAAAATCACAATAGACTCTTGATAAATTTTAAATAATTAATTATAATGGATATTTCCTGTGGGAAAATGCCTGACTTTTGAATTCTTTAAAAAAATAAGAATAAAAATTTGACACTAAAGTAAATTAGAGGGAAATAAAGATCACAAAGGAAAAGAACATTTAAAGTAAACTATCAATTATAAAAGAAAGCAAAATATTTTAACACTGGACACATTGAACAATATTTTTGCTAAATGGACCCAGTTATTTTTAATAGTTTCTGCCTTTATAGATTCTGTTTAAAAGATGTTATGGAAAGGGAACAAATTCTATCTGAAAAGATAAGTACTGAGTTGAAAGTGGATTTTAAAATGACAGGCTAGAAGAATGACATGGATGAAGATGTTACAACAGCTCAAGATTGAGTCAGCTTTCCATCCTTCCGAGGTTGATAAAATGAGGACCCAGATTGTTGTGGGCAGTATGCTGACAGTATTTACAGAGTGCTATAAAGTACCGTAAAGTGGTATACAAATCTAAGTGCTATTGCTATTGCTATCATATACTTGTGGAAGGGAGCAAATCTTACTACATAATGCCACACTTTCATCACTCAGTAGGTCCTGCCAATGCCCATGATTTCAATGAAGAATTTTTGCAAATATAGTTTGTAACTTGCTTCCTGTGAACGGAATGGAAAAGTTACATATTTACAGTATATAATGATAATATCACAAATTTCCTCTTAGAAAATCACAGAATTAAAGAATTTTAATAGGGATAAGAATGATCAAAATCATCAAATCTAACCCTTGTCCATGTAGGATACATTGGATACAATTGCAAATGCCTGCTTAGCCTTTGCTTAAAACTTCCTGCAAATAACTTCTCAGTTAAAAATAATAATCTATAGTTGCTATTTATATATCAATTGTCCTTTTCAAAAGTATGCTGGTCATTCATTTCTCTTGTCCTTGAAATGCTGATAGGTGTTAATATCTATTAATAATAGGTTTCTTATGATTCCTTAAAAAAAGTCTCTTAGAGCTTAATCTGAGAGTTAATCAAACATGAAATTAACTATGGTCATTAATGTATTATATTAATGCACTCCAAACTGTCATTGGAATTTGACCCAATTGCATACCAGCTGGAAAGGAGTGGACAATTTCTCCCTTTAAAAACCAAAAGGAAGATGATCTAGAGCGGGTTTGTGAAACCTATGTTTCAGAGGTCACAGAGCACTCTAGTTATATGCAGTTGCTCAGTAAGTGCTCTATAAACCATCTATTTTTGGCAGCCTCTTTTAGAGCCATGATTTTTAAAATAGGGCAATTAGACAGATGGCAGTCCCTGATATGTGGACTATGATTTTGGCAGGTTCATTTTATTGAATAACGAATCAAACTGGGTTCTGTTTGCTACAAAATCAATGTTTAATGCTATACAGCAAAATCGTGAAATCGTAGGGTTAAGGTGTAATGGGTTTCTTTTTGAATTGAAGTGTATTGTTTTGCAAGGGTGGCAACTTACATACACACACACAAAACCAGTGAGGGCTTTTATACAGTGATATACACTTGCAGTACTGGTTGTACCAGTGTATCAGTGTTTACCTGGTGCCAGGTTTCCTCCTAAGCTTCCTCCCAGAGATACTCTCCTCAGACTCTCCCACTTCCTCACCCTTTCTCTCCATCTCATTCCCTGGGTTCTGGGCTTGACAAGAGACACACTGAAAAGAAATGAATGGGCTTGATCAGCTGAACACTGACTGCTTTTCCACTGGGGAAAGAACTTCTCTCGGGGTCTTCTTCCCAGTCCTTCTCCAGAGACCAGGCCTTCACCAATGACCAACACAACCTCCTTCCCCTCTTGGATTAAATGGCTGCCAGCAACCAGTCAGCTCTCTCCTTCCCATACTTGGCTCTTATGTGAAGATGTCATCTCTGTGGATATTCACTAACCTTCTTCCAAGAAAACCACCTGTTTCCTTTTCCTTTTCTTTCTTAATTAAGAATCACCAATTGCTCTGCACACTCACATAACATAGCCTCCATTTTTTCTCTCCAGCTATTCCATTTCACACAGTGTTTTTCTCTCCTTTCCTCTCTCCTCTTCTTCTCTCAGTCCAATTTTAGTCAGGCTGACCACATAGTCCCCAGGAACTGAGGAGATGGATCTCCCTGCTAGGATTCTAGTCCCAAATGATAGACTGGAAAAATGAGACTGATGTCTCTACATGTCTTTACACCAACCCGGTTAACAGCCAAATCAACTCATCAACCTTATCAACAGCACAACTGCCTTTCAATGAGCTTCATTTCTCAATTTTTCACTCCAGTTGCTGACTCACACCAACAGAACTGCAGCCATGCAGGGCAACTAAAAACTATATGCCAGAAAACTGTTGCTACGTTAGCTTGAGATTCCCTGAATAAGGAAGGACTGATTAAATAATATATAAAACTTCCTTCAATTCTGAGATACCACATTTTTGTTTTCAAAAATATTTTGAATTTTATTTTTATCTCCTAGGATAGTAGTAATAATTTTGTGCCACCTGTAAATATTATAAGCATTCCCTCCATCTCTTCATCCAAATTATTTAACAAAAATACTGAAAAATGCATGACACAGGATTGAAACTTGTGGCACTTAGTGCCCCCTTCAATTTTGATAAATTGGTACTTTTGGAGATGATTTTTAAGATAGCTGTGTATGGAATTAACTGTGATACCATCCAACCTACACTTAACTAGCTGGCTAATCACGCAATCTTGAGGTAATATTATTAACTGTTTTTCTGAAATCAGTGTATCTACAGCAGTTTCATAAAATTCTAAGAAACTGCTCTGATCCAAAAGAGAGAGAAGATTAGGATTAATTAATATAAGCATTTTACTTATTAATATTAAATTAAACATTTTACATATTTATTTGTATCCTGCCTTTACTATTTTTACAAACTAATATATAAATTATAAGTAATAATAATGTTAATAATAATGTTCTTGACATATTTGTGATTTCTAGCAAATATTGCATTATTTTCAAGGTTCTCACAGATCAGAGTTTTCTGGTTGACTATGAAATCCTTCCAGACATCAGTACCAAACTGACTAACCTCTAGTTTCTTGGATCCTTTTTCTCTGCCTTTCTGAAAATAGGGTCAACAATTGCATTATCTAGCTGTCTTTGATTCCTCAAAGGTAATGAAGTTTCAACCAGACTATCAGCAAGTCCGTTCAGTGCCTAAAATGCAATTCATCTGGTTATGGAGATTTAAATTAGAGAGGTACTCCCCAGTAATGCGGCCTTCATTCCATGTTTCTAGTATTTAAACTTTTGTTAGAAAAACAAATTTGAACACCCTTGATTCTCAGTTAATTATCACTCTATTACCTAATTTGGTGCTGAGTGAAACCACAATAGGTTGGATGATGCTTATTTTTTGGATGCAGTTCGGTCTGAATGATGTATAATATAAATGGATGGACAAGGCTGATTCTGTTAGTTTTCCTGCACTATTAACTATGTAAAACCGCCAGGTTTCCCAGTGGAATGGGATTGAGATGGCACTCTGTGATAGTGGTTCCTGCAGGGTTTTTTGGGGGAAAATGCCATAATTAAACTCCATTCCATGGCCATCAAAAGAGCTTGAGACTTTTCTTTTCTTTTTTGCATTGCAATGTTCCTCATTTGATTGAAAAGATTTTGTGTTGTTATCTGGAGATTTTCCCTAAAGTACCATTGCACATAAAGTATAGTATGCGTACCTGTATCAGGTGATTTGAGAATAGATGAGGACGAACTGAATTTTAATTCAAACCAGATCAAAGTACTATATTGGAAAACTTATTTAATTATGGAAGTGAAGAGAAGTTGCACTCTTCTTAAAGAAGCTCATATAATTTTGGTGGTCTTCAGAATTATTTATGGGTATTAGGGATGATGATGTTCTCAAGACAGTTTCAATCTCATGTAGAAATTGAAGTTATTGGTGGACTATTGTGACACATTCTTTATGGTTTTAAAACTGGCTGTTAAATGCTTGTATTACTTGCTGTATATAGCAAGACCTTTCCCTTTTGAATTCAGAAATCCTCCTCCTCTCCTCTTTAAGCAGGGATATTTTTCATCAATGTTGACACCTGATTCTGTTTTAACTCAAGGTGCAAGGGATTGAACCTGGACCTTCTGTGTTCAACCTTTGAGCTATGGTCCTTCTAATATATTTGCTGGGAGTACAGCAGACCAGAGGTCCAAGTAATAAAGGCAAACAGAGTGATTTTGTTTTAATTTCCATTTACCTTTGCTTCCTGTCTGGAAACCAAGAATTAATTAATTAATTTCCAAGAATTAAGATAAAAAGACTGCAATCTTTTCAGTTTTTATAGAGAACCTTGTGCAGTTGAACTCAGTATGATGTTCAAGGCTGCCAAAAGCTTCTGCAATGAAGGCAACAAATAAAGAAGTACTATATTTTTCGCACCATAAGACACTCCGGACCATAAGATGCAGGGTGCCCAGAGGCATTCGGAACGCGAGTGTACAGAGATCGCTCCGCAGGGTGTTCCAAGGTCCGGAGACCAGCCTGGAGGCTGAATTGGAGCCTTCCCAGCGCCCCGCGGAGTGATTTCCGTGCACCCACGGGGGCACCGGGAAGGCTCCAATTCGGCCTCCAGGCTGATCTTTGAGCCTAGGAGCGCCCTGCAGAGCGATTTCCGGGTGCTCGGAAATCACTCATCGAGGCCCTCCAAGGCTCAAAGATTGGCCTGGAGGCCGAGTTGGAGCCTTCCTGATGCCCCGTGGATCGATCTCCCATGCTTTTTTGGAGTATTCTCTCCATAAGACACACTCACTTTCCCCCCACTTTTTTTGGGGGGGGAGTGCATCTTATGGTGCGAAAAATACAATAATTTTATGGCATTTGTATTTAAATTAACATATAGACATTTAGATATGTGGGTGAGTTTTTTCATATTTCTTTCTAACTTATAAGTAAGGAAAGCTTTTTGCAGAAAGGACTTTAAAGTACAAATTGTGCATACTCTAGAACTAATGTTTGTACCTTATGAAACCCCTTATGTATTATAAATTATGCTTTTAAGCCATGTTTTAATATAAATGTACAGGTGACCGACCGTAAAGAAAATTAGATAAGACTAAAGGTATAGAAGAAAATATAGTGAGTCCAAGTGATAATACAGTAACCCCTGTTAAGTTGGAATACCTTTTTTATTTTTGTGGAATCTGATAATTATGCAATATATGTTTTTACTGAGTTGCATCGATATTGGGTCCCAACTCCAGCAATTCTTTTCACAGTTTTGCATTTTGATCACTAGGTATACTAGTCAAGAAATATATGTTTCTTTTGGAAAAAAATAAGATTTTTTTTCAATCAAGCAATATGTCAGCAGCAAGATCACTTTATGAACAAAAATGGAAAGTCACCATGATTCCTGCATTGGAAGGATGGTTACAAAAGCTGATAGACCTGGCAGAGATGTTGAAATTGATTGTTTTGATTAAAGAGAATAATATAAAAACTTTTGTAGACACCTGGATACTGCTCCTAGACTTTGTGCTCAAGTTACCTGAAACTTAGATTTTTGGTTTTACCGATTAGATAGGCGTGATGTTATAGAAATGACTGTTCAAATTGCTTATGAATGTCAAAAGTCAAGACTTGTTTATTGCTATATTTTACTGCACCAAAGGAGGTCGAAAGTCAACACCTTTTCCCCCTTTTTT
This sequence comes from Pareas carinatus, assembly GCA_032468095.1. Taxonomy (NCBI): domain Eukaryota; kingdom Metazoa; phylum Chordata; class Lepidosauria; order Squamata; family Pareidae; genus Pareas; species Pareas carinatus. The sequence goes on along the minus strand of JANHFO010001980.1, from coordinate 6,276 downwards.
TCCTTTTTTCCTTCACTTTCTCTTTTCCATTTTTGATTCCTGTTTTTCCACTGTTTGTTTTCATATTTCTTTTGTATGTTTTATTATAATTTAATTTAAAAAATTAAAAAAGGAATATTTCACACTCCCCTTCTCATTTCCATTCTCTTTCTCCATCTTTATAAATGAAGAATTAAACAGTGAGAAAGAGCATACCTAAGCAATTTCATTTCAGAGAATAATAAAACATTTAAATATGAGAATGCATTTATGTCCTTCTTTAGATATCAATTAAAAACCATATCAGACTAACTTCTGTTCTTACCTGCTCCGTGAGGCTAGTAATTTGTTATGTCTGCCCGATTTAGATTGCAAAAATCTGGATGACCAGTTGATAGCAGCAATTGCCTGAATTTTTACTGCATTTAGAGATCATTAAAATTTATGCAAACCTGTTCTGGTAGCCCTAAGTTTGTTTTTTATATATTCCAGTATACTCCTATCATTTGGAGTGTACAATAATTCCCAGGAAGTGCAATCAAGATATGAACACATTTTAAACTGAGATCTTTGCCAGAGAAGACCTGGGAAAGAAATGGACATTGTAGGAACACTGAGTAAGAGTGACCTTATAATGCTATCATTATAGATTTTAAAGAAAAATGAATTGTGTACTTCAAAAATGTTCAATTTAATAAGCTCATAGCAGTAATAAATAGGATCCAGAACAAGAGAAGATAGAGGTAAAAGGACCATAACTTGGTCATGTATTCTTTAAAAATAAGATACCGAAAGCACAACTACAAAGAGTTCCAATGAAGAAAAAAAATGAAGGAGACCAAAAGCAGCAAATGTGCCTGCGCAAAAACTTTAGGGTCTATCTGAAAGAAAGAAAATATGCACACAGGGAATGCAATAGGGTTGTCAACAAGGAAAACTATACAATATATATCAGGTCTGAAAAGGCCACAAAGGGAGAGTGCACAAAGATTATGTGTAAATATGGGATCAGGAATCCTAAGGAAATAGGTGCAGCAGAACAAGAATGGTAAGGACTAGAAGAAGAGTTCTTTAGATATGGTTAAAAAGATTTGGCTTCTGAACAGTGGTGGATGTGTTTCTTTAGGCAACAGAGAATAGCAGGAACAAGCTTAAGACTGAAACATGATAAAGAAATACCTATTTACTATGAGTCTTCTATGAGATTTTCTAGAAATAGATTGATCTGAAAAAAGAATCTTCTGATAGTTTGGTCAAACATTTATTGATAAATCATGGAGAACTGAGGAAGGGAAAATCAAGGAGGTTTAAAGCTATCACTATCTTCAGATATATGGAAAAAGAAATTGCTATTGACCTTTCGGTCTGATATTAATTCCTGTAAAAGGCTGAGTGGCCATATCTGGAAAGCACTACAAAACAATGCGATTATTAACAAAAGTGAGCAGGAATTTGTCTTGGTAAACTAAACTTAGTGTGACCGGGTAATTTCCTTGCAAGATTGTGAAAATGCTGTAAATGGCATATATCTTGATTTTAGCAAAGCATTTGACAAAGAATCTAGTGACTTACTAAACTAGTTAAACCTAAGTTGGAGCTGTGACACTGAAGTGGATAAATAGCTAGCTCAAAGTTGTGCTAAAAAGGAGTCCTTAGTAGTTCCTTATCAATCTGAAAAGATATATTGAATGAGGTATCATAAGATTCAGACTTGGCCATTGTAATTTTCCATATTTTCATTAATGAAGTAGTAGAGGAAATACTGATGAAAACTGATGACAGAAAATTGGACAGAAAAAATCAGAAAGACAGAAAATGACAGTGATCACTAGATATTAAATTTTATGAACAGACATTGAAGAAACCAGGATCAATGGGAAAATAACAGGACTCTTCAAATACCTGAAAGTCAATACCTTGATTTGGACATTCACAGTTTATTTTCTGTCACTGCATAATGTAAGATGTGGAATAATTAGCTAAACCATAGAAAGGCTGATTCTAATTTAAGATTAGAAAAAGTCTCCCATCCACAACACCCTGCCAAATGATGGCAATAGAATGAATTACTCAGAGAATTAGAGAGTCTCCCCTTTTGGATAGAGACTAGATAACCATATTTCAGGCATTTAGCTAGAGGATGGTGGTCATGAGTTTAGAACTGGACTAACAATCAGCAAGTTTTTGCTTGAGACCTGTTGCTGCCAAAGGATGAGATGAGTTCCTGTCACACTCCAGCTCCTGACACCCCAGCAGTTTGAAAGCGGGCAACCACAAGTAAATAAATAGGTACCACTTTGGGAACTCATTAACAGGGACATGAAAGAAGTCCTCAACAGTGATGTCATCAGTTAATCCTTTCAGCACAGAAGTACTTCATTGTTTATGACATGGAAGTATTACAAGTATGCCTTTAGTTTGGATTTTGTAAAATGCAGGGAGTATGATACCTTCCAATTCATCCTTCTATGATTAACACTGTTCTGTCTCTCTATACGTTTATCCAATTTCTGGTTGTCCCTATGTCCCCATCAAAAGTTATAGTTGATAACTATATATCCTAATATCAAAATATTTGGAGACCAGCATTTTCACAGCCCTTTGTCATTAGCCAGGCTAACAAGGATTTTAACTTCTGTGAACTTCTATGAACTTCCACCGAACTATCTTAGTGCCAAGAGATATAAACTTTCTCAGTCTTATATGATCCAAGTATAACCATGTACTGCATGATATTTGCATTTCCGTATTCTATTTATATAGCCCTTTATTTCTCTTTTATTATATTTATATAATGTTTCATCACACAGTCAGCCAGATGTTCAGACTGTATTTTACATTTTTGTCTGCTTATCAAGTCCTTTCCAAGGATGTTGATGTTTTATGGTGTTAGAGGTATCTTCACAGGATGTAAAGCTGCTTTTTGCAATTGTCTGATAGTGAATTTGTCAATGCCAGTGGTGTTCAATAGTGCTCCAGTTGTTTTAGGATTCTACCCAAGGTACTACCATTGCCTGTTTGGCACAGTTGTTCTACTTCTATTTGCAGATCATTGTATGTTCCCAATGATTGCTAGTTCGTTCTGGGCCTAACAAAGTTTATTGAACTTCAAAAGTTCCATATCACTTTAACTTTCTGGTTGATTTGTTCCATCTGGTGAATAATTTTGCCAAGCAGTTATTTATTTGTTAGGTTTTATTTACTAGTCCTACAAGAATCTCCCTTGCATCTTATACTTTAAATAATTCAATAATGTAAATTTGACAGAAAGAGTCATGCGCAACGGAGACAAATTTCTTATGTGTCTAGACACACTTGGTCAATAAATTCTAATTCTAATTCTTAGTCAGTTTCATAACTAATAGGAGTTTGGACTTAGAATATTGAATTAAACTAAGGAGATCTGTTTACTAAGCCACCACAGTGGTAGATCAGTAGATAAAGCAGGAGTAAAAACTAACTGTGTTCTCTAAGCACTTTGATTGTGCGTAACTGACGTACCGTTTCCCAAAGGGCCATGTTCTCAGTTATTGATTATAACCATACTGCACTCATCCACTATAAAGTATCATGTCGTCTTCATTAATTGCCCTGCTTATTTAATATAAAGTATATCTTTGCATCTTCCAGACTAGTACAAGTATAACACAATGCTCCTTTTGTTTCACATATCTCCAAAGGGAACATGTATATGTTGTTTGGAAGTCCTCCAAATGCAGTTGTAGAAGAATGCTCCACAAATGTGCATATTAAAAAATTGTTATGACAATGTTAATGACAATTTACTAGTTTAAATAGCATTTGCCAGCTATTGTAGAAACAGCACACAATAAAATATACTTAGTGAAACCATTTTATCCTATTACTGGCCTAAATCATTTTCATGGAACTAATGTAACTCATGTTTTCGATTCTGATGGAATGATGACAATCCACTTCCCTCTTTCTCCCTTTGTACATCAGTCCCTTTCCCTATATATTGCTTTAAATTGGTTTGTTTTCAGTGCTGGCATAAATCCAAAATCCATAGAGAACTAGTCACCAGCCGCAAGGCAGCAGAAACTTGGGGATGGGAGACATAGCCACTGCCGGCTCGGTGCCTCCATCAGAGGCCCAGTTTCTGGCCACTGGCCATCTAGCCATGGTTAGCTGACCATTGCTATTTAGCCACAGCCAGTTTAGGGACCAGTAAATCACCACCACCCATCTCGGTGTCTGGGAGAGAATTTTGCATTTTAAACTGTAAACTGCTAGAGCCACAAGAGGCCACTAGTACTTTTTCACAGCTGAGGGAGGGGGGAGGAAGTAGAAGCAAATGGAAAGATGCCTGGCAGGGGGAGTGGCAGCTTTTTGCTCTGTCTTCCAGGCCGAGGTTTTCCTTGCTTTCCCACTTACTATACATGGTTCTTGGTTGTCTTCCCCCCCCTCCGCCCCGTTAACAAGTGAAGCAGTAGTTTTGCAGAGCTGATTTAACCCACTGGCAACAGCGAGTGCTGTAAAGCACTGTTAAGTGGTATATAAGTCTAAATAATAAATGTTAGTTGATTTGTTTCTGCAGCCGTCCCCGGGGGCAAACAAGCAAGCCAGGCAGCCGCTCTCCCAGATTTGGGCAGCTGGGGGAGGTTCCCAGCTTCCCCTGTGGTTTGTGTGTGTGTGTATGTGTGTGTATGTGTCCCAGGTGGTATGCATGCCACGGCCAGCTCAAGCAATCCCTGGGGGCAAACAAGCAAGCCAGGCAGCCATGCTTCCAGATTTGGGGTGGGGAGGCAGCTTCCCCTGCGGTTCGTGTGTGTGCGTGCGTGTGTGTGTGTGTGTGTCCCTGGTGGTGTGCATGCCCAGGCTGGCTCAAGCAGTGCCCAGGAGCAAACAAAGCAGGCAGTCGAGCTCCCAGATTGGGATCTTCGGCAGGCTGGGCGCCCCCTCCCATGCACCCCTCCATTTGCTTTTCCTTTCCCCTGCTGCTCTCCCCCCCCAAATTGATTTTTATTTGATTTTTGGGATTTTTACTGCAAAGAGGGGCCTGTCGTGATTATCTAGACTGATGCCACCCCATGGGTAAAACTTATCAAAAAGAGAAAAAAGATTGAAATAGGAAAGAGAGATAGAGATAGAGGTGAGAAATATTTATTTTTATTTAAGGAGCAGCCAATCCCCTCCAGATTACTCAAGGCTGCTTCTCGGGGCAGATATGGGAGGGGCCACCCAGCTGTCAGTGACAGTCAGCTGTTCGTGACTAGATGGCCAGTGGCCAGATGCTGGTCCCCTGATGGCGGCACCAAGTTGGCAGTGGCTACTCCTCCTAGACCCCAGCAACATGCTTCAGTCGGTACCTTGGAGATCTTTCATAGCCATAATAACTAAGACTAGTCGTGATAAACTACTTCTAAAAAAGGAAATGGATGATATGCCCTCTAACATTTCTCCGATGAAATTAGGCACAATGGCTTCATGCTGCATGTAACAAAAGGAAGGAAAAGAACAAGAAAAGCAAATGATCAAGCAAATATCTTAAGTAATACAACTGGAGTAGACTCTTGAAAAAAAATTATTATTAAATATTATAAATAGGTGTATTACTTAGACTGCAAACAAAAATTCTAAAAGCCAGAGAGTCCATACAATAGTTTGCTGAAATACTACAGGATAAAATAAAAAATCTGGTACTTAGACACATTGTAAGAATAAGAAAAAGCTATAACAGTAGCAAAAATGTTATGCTTGGAAAGTGCTTATAATTACTTCAATATAAAGCTTATTTCCTACAAAGCAGAGGCTGGTTCATGCATGCTTTATAGGGCTTGGCTTTTGCTACTCAACGCTTGGCAACTTAGCAGGGCCAAATGGCTCTATTATGTCAGAAGCCATGAAAATGCGGTATTCTAGCCATGATCACTGATGGCTAAGCAAGTGACCACCACAAAGTTTTGTGAGATTTTTAAGACTAATTATTATAGAGTCATCTTTTGAATGCCAGAATCCTCTTTATTAGATGCATGAATTTGGAAGATATTTCATGGGACTGTTGAATTTGCTGTAGAAAAAACATACTTATTTGGCTTATACATGCATATATAAACAGAATATCTTTTACTTTGCCTAAGTATATGCAATGATTACACATTATGCTTTTTGTAATACACTTCAAATAACTCTTATTGTTTTGGCTTTAACAGAAATACTGTTAGTAAATATAACTACTGATGTATGTGTGTATATGGGGGGCAGCTGTGGAAGGAAAAGCTGTCACTCACAAGAATTCAAACTTACCCATGATTCTAACCCCGCCCACTGTTCACT
>JANHFO010001979.1:96132-109061 GCA_032468095.1 Pareas carinatus | reverse complement strand
TCCTTTCTCCTGATTGGAGGGCTTTTGCAGCCTCTCCTGATTGGAGGGCTTTTGCAGCTTCCCTGTTTGGTTTTGAACTTTTCATTGACCAGTACTAATGGAGGGGTTAGGAGCAGAGATCACTCTGCGGGGTGCTGGGAAGCCTCCAATTCGGCCTGCAGGCCGATCTCCAGACTTTGGAGCACCCCGTGGAGCGATGTCTGCGCATCCGCGGGGTGCCGAGAAGCCTCCAATTCGGCCTGCAGGCCGATTTCCGGATCTTGGAGCACCCCACAGAGCGATTTCTGGGTGCGTGGAAATCACTCTGCGGGGGGGCCCCCAAGGCTCAAAGATTGGCACGGAGGCCAAATTGAAGCCTTCCTAGCATCCCAGGGATCGATCTCCCTCGTTTTTTGGAGTATTCACTCCATAAGACGCACACACTTTCCCCCCCACTTTTTTTGGGGGGGGAGTGCGTCTTATGGTGCGAAAAATGCGGTCATTGTTCTAACTGTTAGAAAATTTCTCCTTAATTCTAGGTTGGTTCCTTCTTTAACAAGCTTCCATCCGTCGCTTCTTGTCCTGCCTTCAGATGCTTTGAAGCATATATGTCGAACACAAGGCTTGGGGGCCACATCCGGCCAATGGTCTGCGTTAATCCGGCTTACGGCGAGCTCAGGCAGGCTGTGAGCAGGCCGTGGGCGGGCCACAGGAGAGGCCTCTGGAAGTCCCGTGGCGACCATGGGGGAGCCATCGCAGCTGCGGGTGGGTGGGTAAGTGGGGGCAATGATGGCCATGGGGGTGCATCGCCAGGTGTGGGGGGTGTGAGGAGGGCATGGGGGGAGGTGAGGAGGGCAGCCTGTGGCACCTCCGGCAGCAATCAAAATAGCCCATAACAAAATTGAGTTTGACACCCTTGCTTTGGAGAATAGGCTGAACCCCCCCTTCTTTGTGGCAACCCCTTGGGGGGGGGTCGAGTCTTTTGTCTTGAACTTCAACCCTCCCCAAGGTTTGTTAATTACATTTTTTTCTCTCTCGATTCTGTTTTGTCTTTGCTCATGTAATGATGAGATCAGGCTCATTCTTCTTTCTCCAAAATGCCCCGTGGTTTGAGATCAGATATGGAAATGCCAAGTATTATGTTCTTAAGGTTTGTAGGATCAATGGTTTATTGGCAAACTGGAGCTGACAGCACAAGATGACAGAAGCGGCGAAAGACGTCGCGCAACTCGCTTTTATAGTGACAGCCGGTCGGCGGCAACCTATGGGGATGCCAGAATTTCCCACATCTCTAAACCCCGGTTGGGCTTGCAACATTCCCAACCGACAATTGTGTATTGGGTGCTTTTTGCAACTGATGTGTATTAGTGGTTTCGCGCCAATTAACCCGATACACTACACCAAGTACTATAAGATCCTTAGTAGCTCTACTGGAAAATCGGAGCTCTTCTCTTTGCTGTCTGACTTTGTTTACAGACTATGCGATTTTCTTAAATAAATCTTTGATGTTGGGGACTTTTAAAAAAAACTTCTTCAATTAGCAGTGTGTGTTTATCTGGAAATAAGCCCCAATCATTTCAAAAGGGCTTACTCTCAAGTAAGCAGAATTCTTGACAGGACTGTACCTCAGTCCTATGTAAAATTGAAATAAACGGAGGTAAGTGTGCCTTGATATAAGACTGGACGGTCTTTAAGAATTATGAGTAAGAAGCAGCCTTGTTCTCTTGTTTTTCCCTTTTAACTTCTTTTTTTGGAGGGGGGGGGCCTGATGTCCAAGAAAATCTCCAGGGGAAAATCAGGATGCTGCAGAGCTGATGACTAAAAATATGAAAAATAAAACAAAATATAAAAACGAAGGAAAACTCCATGGCTCCTACAAGTGAACTTGGCAAAGCCATTCCCAGAAAGTTAAATTACAGATGTGGCTTAGAAGCTTGCCTCTGGATTGTGGAGATGAGTCGTCTCAAGTACAGCTCACAGTAAACTTTGCAGCTAATTGAACCTTTTAGACTCAGCAAGGATTAGACCAGGGCTGTACAGTTCAAGCCACATTAATCTAAGGCAGCAATCATCTAATGATGGGTTGGAAGCAATGTGAGTCACAAGTGGCTGTCAGTGGTGAGTGCCTTACGACTTCAGAGGTGGACTGGCTATGCCCAGAAAAGTTGATCTCACCTAGTTCAATACACGAGCAACCCTCCCCTCTCTTTTGTAGAGATCATTTGGACATCTAAGAACATCTAAAATAGATTCTGGGTCAGAAGAAAATACTACGAGTGAGGCAAAGATAGGAAGAGGGCACAGAAATAAATAAGGTAAAACTAATCAGCAGAGTTTCAGTCTAAATTTTCAGTTCATTTAATGCAATTTATGGCCAGCGGACCAAAGCAGTTATGGAATGGATCAAACTTGATTAAAATCATCCACAAAAGAGATCTAAAACAAGACGGATCGACGACATCTGCAAGTATTGCCGGCTCAACTGGCAAAAGGAAGCTCAGGATTGTATGGGTTGGGAACATGTGGAAGAGGCCTTCATCCTGCAGTGGGTGGACCAATAGCCCCCAACCTTTTGGGCACCAGGTACTGGTTCCATGGAGAAAGGTATTCCCATGGACGGGAGGGGACATGGTTTTGTGTGTTGCCTGTATCCTGTGAATGGGGCTTGTTTGCATGAACCAGTTGCTGGCATGCCATGGACCGGTGCTGATCCACGAACCGGGGGTTGGAGAGCCCTGAGAAAGACAATGGCTATGATGATGATTGTTGTGTAGCGTGGGAGTCAGACATGGACACAGCGGGTGAATTAGTAACTCGTTTATTGAATAGTAACCAAGACAGCGAGCACACGCTCAGCGCCTCTTTAAATACCCTATTCAAACTCCCCGAGTTCGGATGCCTGGCCAATCAGCAGTCGGAGCGCTTCACGCTCGGTCACGATTGGTCGTTCATTCTAGCTCCAACTCGGACTATGGCGACCTGCCGTTTTGCCGCGCTGTCGGCCTCTGGACACAACAATGATGATCCAAGAGAGATCGATATAAAGGTCTAAAGTAAAACAAAACCACACAAAACAAAAGGAACAGCTGTTTTAATGAGGGGGGAAGAAACAAGCATGGAATAAAAAGGATCATGACTAACAAGCCCCAACGTAGCTTTGCAGTGTTATGGTATGATTCCATATTTCATCTGTGAAATCAGCGTGAATCACAGTTGAAACACTTTCTCATTATGTTGTTAAATCTATCCATAAACATACCTTCAGTCATCTGGCAGAGGAATCAAAATGGTATACTCACGACAATTCCTTCCTCAGCACTTTTGCTGAAGGGTTCGGTTGAACATTCCCCACCTACTCCAGTTGCCTCAAAAACAGCTTTGAGACAACGATGACCTGAATGACTGACCATCCCCACAGACATTCCTCAGCTTCATAATTCCTCTCTTCCCTCAAAACTAAAAAGAAAGCTAGACTGGGATGGCCAAGCTATAATCTTAAGGCTACTCAAAACCCTTAGCCCTATTCTATGTCCCTTCAACTTTTATTTTCCGTGTTCGTTTATCTTGAACACTGCTCTTGGCAATTGGATGTTGAAGCAAAGCAACCTTCTCCATTTTTTCCTTGGGAAAGAAATCAGAAAGAGCGAAGAAGCTTTCAAATTTGGACTGAGACGAACTAAGCAAGTGCCATTTTATGGTTCTTTTCCAAGTGTTGCACCACCAGCTGTATATTGATCAAATTCACTTAGATTCAAAACACATGGCAATTGTCCCCTATTTATTTCTCATAGTGTTTACCAGGAAAGAAATCTGGAACAGGAAGAACAAATCAGAGGTCTGCTTTAGGATTAACTGGAAAGCGTTATACATCAACAAAAGTGCTGTGCTTTTCAAAAATAAATGAAAAAGCAGAAATGCCTAACAAATAGAAAGTAAGAAAATAAAAGCTTTGTCATGCTACTTACAAATGACATTGTGAAGAGTTTGCATCTATCTATCTATCTATCTATCTATCTATCTATCTATCTATCTATCTATCTATCTATCTATCTATCTATCTATCTACTGTCCATCCATCCATCCATCCACCCACCCACCCACCTACCTACTATATGTTTTATTGTAAGTTTTAACAATACAAATCTCTCTCTCACACACACACTCACACACACACACACATACCAGTTTTGGCTCCAAGGTCTAATAAATAGCCCAAATGCCACTCACTAAGCCAGGGTTTCCCAATCTTGACAACTTTAAGGTGGGTGGACTTCAACTCCCAGAATTCCCCAGTCAGTCATTAAAGTTGTCAAGAATGGGAAATCCTGTACTAAACCAACAATGGGTAACTGGAAACTAACTTGATCAAGCAACATTTTAAACATTTATTAGAATATGGTTTCAGATTTTCCCTCATTTTAAATTACTGCAAAGTTTGTTTTCAAGAGTTGAGATTTTATGTAGTTGACTCATTGATCATAATACGTGATGCGACGCACATGGAAATCTTTTGTTCTGCTATATTAGGTGGTCTGATTGCCCCCAAAGATACATTCCACTCTTAGATCTTTTTTGGGAATTACCCATCAGCTTCACTAAAGGGAAGATAAAAACAACAACTAACCTCACATGATAATTAACCCATTCGACTGGTCACATCACATGTGTGTCAGAAGCACTGAGACGCTTCCAGGATGAAAGGATTAGCTGGGAGCATCGCTGTTGCTCCTTGTGGGCGGGGGGAGATGCCAAGTTGGGGGCTCCGTTCATGTCCCTGGCAGGAACTGAAGTGAAGGGCAGGAGCTCACTCTGCCCCACGGCAGCACTTGGGGTCTCAAATGCAGGCTTGATATTTGTCAAGCCAGCATCCTAACCATGAGAACCATTGTACTCCTACATCTGACTGGTAAATTGTGTAGTATAATGTGGAAGCACTCATGGTGCGAAAATAGGAAGATCTCTGCGGAGTCATCAGACCAAGGTCCATCTAGGATCTCTCTTTCAGAGGCCAAAGAAATAACTCTGGGAAGTGAGAAGTAACTCAGGATGGACCAGATTTCTCCTTCGCATCTTTTAGGGAACAAGTTGTGATTCAGAGGCACTCCATCTCTAAATGAAATGAAAAGAAACATCTGATAGCCGTTAAAAGATATGGGCTCCATTTAGGTTTCAAGAATGCTGGCGTTGGAAAATCACCCTACGTTAAAACTATCCTGTCAATCCAGGGCAGGAATCCAGACGAGAGCACTTCCATTTTGTTATTATTATTTTGAAGCAGCCATAAAAAAGGAGATCTCACTTGCTTGATTAATTGGTTCCACTGCCTCAGTAATCTTAAAAGGAATTTTTCTTTTAAATTTGCTAAAATCTACCTTCTTGTAGCTTAAACCCATTAATCCATATCTACACTAATGAAGCAACAGGGAACCAATTTTGATTTCCTTCTGTATGACATTTGAGATATTTGGAAAGAATTACTGTATGTGTGGTTCTCAATTTACAGTCATTTATTTGGTGACTGAAGTTATTATGACCGTCTTATGCACATATGACCATCACAGAATCCCTGGCCATGTGATCAAAATTTGGCTGCTCGACAACTGACATATATGTATTTATGATCGTTGTCCCAGGATCATGTAATCACCATTTTTGACCTTCTCTGAGGGCTTCCGACAAGCCAACAGAGGAGCTAGATTTGCTTAATGATCGTGACTGACAATCACAGCAAAAAAAGATTGTAAAATTGGATACAACTCACAGATGTTTTGATAAGTGACATGATGAAATGCTTTGTGACATGATGATTGCACTTTGTAACATGATGACACGATGAATATACTTTATGATTATGACGATTGTACTTCATAACATGAATATACTTTGATTACGAATGCAACTAATACGTACACGACATGGTGAATGTACTTTATGATAATGAATGTATTTTAGGATTGTAATCATTGTTTGTCAATTATAGTCTTATGATTGTAACCAGTTTGTCAATTATAGCTTGTATGTAAGTATTGAGCATGTACACCGGAGAAAAATTTCTTGTGTGTCCAGACACACATGGCGAATAAATAAATTCTATTCTATTAATGACTGGATTGTTTAGTGACAGAAGTTGTGGTCTCAATTGTGGTCGTAAGCCAAGAACTACCTGTATTAAGCATATCCAGTTTGAACAGTCACTCCTCAAAAAACCTGGTTTCCATCTTGATCATTTTTGTCTTGCACTTGTTCCAATCTCTTTGTTGTTGCTGAAATGTGGATCCAAGAATTGTTTATAGTATACAAACTTGAGTCTCACCAGTACAGAACACAGTGAACTATTAGTTCCTGCCTTGACATTTGAAAATATTATATTTACTGCTTTTAGACGTCATGCCATGCTGATGATTCATATTCAACTTGTGAATAGCTAGAATTCCAAGATCTTTTCCATATCTTTTTTTAAAAGCCAGGAATCTCCCCTATCACATCTCTCTGCATTTTGTTTTATTTTGTCTAAACAAGGAATCTTACGGTATATTACCTTTCTTGTTCTATTACTTTCATTCTGCTTCCTAACCTCTCAAAGATTGTTTTGAATATTAGCTGTCCTCTTCTAATCGGTTTCTTCTGAAGATTTGATAAGCATTCTCATAATCTTTTCATCCAAATGTTAAAAGAACTTGTACAGCACAAGGTAAATTTGTCCGTTTGCATCGAAACAGGGCTTTCTGCACAATAGAAAAATAATACTTAAAAGGAAGGAGTAAGAAACACAGAGATTTACATAAAATTATACAGAACAAAATACCAATTTGGAGATCATTATTACTACTAAGTAGATGTATATCTCAACACAGTGACCAGTATAATACATGCCTCATCTATAAAGTTCTATGATGCACCATTTTTAGTAGTTTCTAAGTCTTAAATGACTTAAACCCAGGGTATATTGAACCACTTATACCACAAATTAGATCATCCTCAGAAGTCTTATGTTCTTCTGATACTTGCAGATGGTGACTTGGGCTGGGGAAATTATACAGTGACTGTTACTGTGAACTGTCATTTTCTTCTCGTAAAATAATTTCTTTTCAGCTCTGAAATATAGTTGGTTTTGAATTGGTGAAATAGTTGAGATACAGTACAGTATGTCCATGTCCATCTGGTATAGTCATAGACATTAACATTAGTTTTTCATGTCTGTCTACTAGGATTATCTTTTTTGTTGTTCTATAGCAGTTTCCAGCACATCCTCTACGCACAATTGGTTAGAATTCAATTCTACTATTTTCAATTATTGTATTATTTTATATTGACGTCCTTCCAATTATTTATATACTTTGCTCTGTCTCCTTTAAGTCAATTAGTGACTTATGAACACATCTTTATAATTCCCAAATTGGTCTACAGATCTAGGATTCCTTGGCCAAGTTTCCCAATGAATTCTTAACTAGGATTGATTCTACTTAAGAGTTTTATGTGATCAGCCTAAGGTGGCTAGATATTGCCACCTGCAGTGACAAGTAGATAACAACACATCCCAAAGATCATCTGGAGCAATATTATCCTTATTTCAATGTCACCCAATATTTAGATTTTCTTCTAGGCAGCTTTATTTTAGCCTACCACAATTGTATAATTTTAGCCAGGTTTTTAAAACAATTATTTCTTCAGTAAGGGGGGAATGGCTGAATAGCAATAGAAATACTGTAATAATATCAAAGACTGCAATCATTTAAAATAACAACTGCCATCGAGAGTATAACACTGTCACACTTTTAATGAACCAGCACCTGGTCTGTATTTATTTCATGACCCTCTTTTGAGGTTTTTATATCTTAAATAAAGATCATACTCAAAGCTTGTGAGCTCTTGAGGTTTTGAAGGTGTTGCTCCTTCAACTGCAGCTATAGCATCAGTGAGGCCATGGGAAAAAATTAAAGGAGTCCCTTATTCTCACCTCACTAATAGGATTGCTTTGGTTGAGATTTGCCTTAATGAATGCCCAAAGTAGGTTCCAGCCTCGAACAATCTATGTATAAAAGAATCCAAAATTTTAATTTACTTACACAACATGGTAAGAGGAGTTCTACTGAACCGATCCAAATTGCCCTTTGACTAGAGGTCAATTCCTAGGATAACCAACCAGAGGTCTTAGGTTTGAAGTTTACAGACAGGACAGTTCTCCACTCCTTCAATGATATTAAGAAACTGTGTCCCATCATTTGCATAGTTTCATGAACTTGAAAATACCCTGCTCCCCAGAATCTAAAATTAAAATTAGATATAAATTTATATATACACACACATACATACATATATCAGTCATCTTGCTGTTTGGATGACCCTAGGCCTAGACTATAGGACAGTGATGGCAAACCTTTTAGAGACTGAGTGCCCAAACTGCAACCCAAAAGCCACTTATTTATCACAAAGTGCCAACACAGCAACACACACACACCCTGCGGCCATCGGCGACTCCGATTCTGCGACCGGCTGAGCTATGCTCGCCTTCAAAATATCTCTTCTCCTCTCTCACCTTTGGCACAGACTCTGTGGCACATTTGAGCCGCCAGCCTTACTTCAGACAGGGAAGGGAGGAAGCGCTTCTGTTGGGCTGCTGGCCAGAGGGGCAGGTGATGTTGGAAATGTCCTCAGGCGTGCATGGAGAGGAGGAGGGGATCCCTACATCCCTGATTTTTTAGTAAAGAATTCTGTGCTGGGGCAATGGCGTGCGTGCCCACAGAAAGCAGTCCGCCAACACTGCTCTAGGATTAACCTATATTAACTTTCCTCACCCCAATGGAATTGGCCCATCTCAATCATTCTGGTATGCTCTTGTAGACCCTGTCAGTCAAGAAATTCTGGCTGGCAGGGCCCAGGAGGACCTTTTCTGCCACAGCTCCCATCTTCTGGAACATTGTCTCCCTCGAGGTGAGGTCCACTCCCGCCCTCTTAGCCTTTCAAAAGAGTCTCAAAATCTGGCTCTGCCAACTGGCCTGGGGGCTTAATGGGGGGCACTGCATGCTGGAGGTGGTTAAAAGATTTGGAAGAATACCCCATTCCGCTGTATTCTAGTTTCTAACATATCCAATTTCTTTTAATTTTAATATTTAGTGATTTAAATGTTTTGCATTTTTGTTTTTAGGATGTTTCTAAGTCACCTAGAGTCACCCAACCAAGAGACTCTATATAAATTTAATTTAAAAAATGTTAGTTATTATTACTTTGTGGATTAAGGGTGGTGAAGAAATCTTAAAATGTTGAAAAAAATATCAATGCAATCTATGAAATATGGTTTGACCAGAAATGGATTTCAGTTATAATAAGTAGCTGCAAGTTTCTTTGAATATAAAACTGGGAACCTACTTACACTTGTAGATTCAATGGATGTTATTATCTCACGTGCTCTTCTGAACACCTGTTCTACAGTACACCATTGTTTTCTAAGTAAATCAAATTTGTGGCCCTCGGTAGTAGCAAAAACACACCAAAACAACAACAAAAATTGATTACGGCAAAAAACTTGAAATAAATAAAATGTTGCATAAAGCTAGTGCAGACTCCCGCTAAAATCCAGCACTTCTCTACTACGAATTGAAAAGTAGAGGTACGACCACAATTGAGCCCAAAATTTATGTTGCTAAGAGAAACATTTGTCAAGTGAGTTCTGTTCCATTTTGCGACCTTTCTTGTTAAGTGAATCACTGCAGTCGTTAAGTTAGGAACACAGGTGTTAAGTGAATCTACCTTCCCCATTGACTTTGCTTGTCAGAAGGTCGCAAAAGCGGATCACATGATCCTGGGACACGGCAAGCATCATACATATGAACCAGTTGCCAAGCATTTCGATCATGTGACCATGGGGATGGTACAACAGTTGCATAAATGTGAAAAACGGTCATAAGTCACTTTTTTCAATGCCGCTGTAACTTTGAACGGTCACTAAATGACGTTTGTAAGCCTGGAATTACCTGTGTATAGGATATTTACAATTGTACTGCAGAGAATCAATAGAGATAATGATGCACTTTTGGGATAATATAGTAACAACAGGACCAAGAAAACCTAATTTGCATGGTGTCATCCGTTTTTCTTTTCCTCACCTTAACTATCTATACACAAAAGCAAGGATTCAAAATATTCAATAGTGCATTGTACAAAAAGGTTTATTAATGAATGGCTTATTTAATATTTTCTTTAAAAAAAACTTCTTGGTTACCTTATTTAACCTCCTTCTGTAGATCAGCTTTATCTATTGAAACAGATGTTAAATAATACTAAAGAAATATGCCCACAAAATTATAAAAAAATGTTCAGTCTAAGGCTGAATTTTCAAGGGAAAAAACCCCACTGGACTAGTGTGAAGACAGCTCATATTTTAGAAAATTAGGAACAGATTGAAAAAAAACACTAAGATTACATTGGATTGAGTAAAAAAGTTAAAAACCAGTCCTATTTTATTTACATAATCGGAGTTTTTCAAGAGAATATCTGGTGAGTATTTTTTACTACAATGAATAAAACTCTAAGTCACAACTTCATGCTTTATTTGCTATACATTTAAAAGCGTTTTGTTCGAGAACCTCCCATCATTTCGATTAGAAACCATAAATTTTTGTACGGTTGTCTCTCCCGCAGCTATATTTTGAATGTTGAGACCTTAATCAGTATTCTAAGGTAGAGCTTCTTTTGCCAGTTTTGTAATTTTTGTTTAAACACCATTGCACAGTTGTGAGTCTGATTACAGAGCGCAGTATAGATAGCAATTTTTTCCCTGCCAAAGTAAACAATTCAATAGACTTGACTGTCAAAGGTTGCCATGTTCAAACAAGTTAAATTCATTTCTTTTTTAAAAAAAGGCTTAATGTTAAAAACAGAAATCTTTTTGAGTAAGCAACCATTCAAAGAGTTTTAAAAGTGGTGGGACAATTGAAATAATTAATTTTTTTTTTAAAAAAGAAAGAATTCCACAAATGTTTCAGGAAGGTCAAATTATGTCCTACAACATTGTACCAAGCTCTAGAGCATTCTGAGAAGGTTGGGAAGCCGACTTTCGCTTAATTCTTACTTCACATCATGACAGCCATGTGAAGTTCAAAACACACAGGTATTAACGAGAATATAAGGCAGCTGGCTGGAGAAACATTTTGATAGATTCCTAAACCTTTATTCATTCCCCTACTGAAGTGTCATCACTGCCTCTGACCAACAGAGGAGCATTGAGAAGACCCACCAAGGCCCTTTCCATCCCAGGATCTTTTGGCATCAGTCTGACAAGGAGGGCGAGTGAATGGACCGTCCGCTGGCTGGGCTGTTGGAGAAAGTGAAAGGCTCCTTCCCTTTCTCCTTGTTGTCATGCTTGTGCTTGTGCTTGTGCTTGTGTTTGTGCTTCTTCTTCTTCTTCTTGTGTTCATGGTGGTGGTGATGGTGGTGCTCACCATGCCTGGAAGAGCCAGACTCCTTAGCAAAACCAGCCAGCGAAGGGAGAGGTGCAGGCAACATGTTTGCCTCCAAGGAAGACTGCTCTTTACCTGAAGTTAAAAAAGGAAGACGGGTTCATTAAAAAAAAGATCTCACTGAAAACATTGAAAAGACACAAGTTCTGCACAACCGCTTTAACAGCATGTGATATTTACTATTGGAAGTTGTGGTGTCGCAGTGGGTAGAGTGCAGTATTGCAGGGTAATTCTGCTGACGGCCAGCAGTTTGATTTTCACCGGTTCAAGGTTGACTCAGCCTTCCATCCTCCCAAGGTCGGTAAAACAAGGACCCAGGTTGTTGGGGACAATGTGCTGACTCTGTAAACCACTTAGAGAGGGTTGCAAAGCACTGTGAAGCGGTAGACAAGTCTGCTATTGCTATCTCTACTATAGACTTATTTATATCCATGGTTTCAAGATTATAAACCTTTTGCTGCAAAGCACTTCATCAATTTTTATAAAGACTTGTAAAAATCATTGGAAATAAATATCATTATAGAATTGTTAAAACTATCTATGAAGCCTGTCTAATCAGGAGATAGACATATCATAGGGAGGGTACAGTTTGATTCTTAAATACAGTCATTAGGCTTTTGGTCTTCTTTTGGGATTTTTTTTTAACTTCCTAATATACCCTATAGACCTGGTGTTCTTTTTCCTGATACAGACTTCCTGGTGGACTCCGCATTCAAGCAGAAGCCAGCTTAGGTTAGCAAGATTCTTTCTATGGTTAAAAAACAATGAACCCAAATATAACACGAAGACTTGCTTTCAACATAACGGGAACTCATTATGCCTAACTGAGAATAAGCAAACATTTAGTGCAAACGGATGAAATAAGAGAAAGAACTAGAGAAACCTTGTCAGCAGCTTGTTCACCATTACATCTGAATCACAAGCCCTGTCTTTTTTCCTCCCTGAAGAAATCAAACTCAATAAACCACAAATAATATCTAATTTACCAATCTGGCTTCTTAAGAGAAACAACGATGGTATTTCATGCTAAACAAACCAAGGATGGAGGCTTCCTGGTTTGTTCATTAGATTCTTCCCATAGGAAGTGTCAGGTGAAACAGCAAGACTTATTTATAAATAAATAAACAGCAATACTTGTTTTTTTTCTGAAAAAATACAATTCGAATAAATTCATATACCACTAAGATACCTCACCAGTTCACTCACAACCTTCTATAACAAAAGCACTCAAATTCTGCAAAGATATGTACTACACCGCCAAGAGTTGATAGTGTAATGGGCAGCATATAAATTTAATAAAAAAATAAATAAGCATGATATAGTAGCTGAATAGGGGTCTGATGGCTCAGTGGATAAAGACGCTGAGCCTCTCGATCAAAAGGTTGGCAGTTCGAATCCCTAGCTCCATGTAACAGAGTGAGCTCCTGTTACTCGCCCCAGCTTCTGCCAACCTAGCAGTTCGAAAGCATGTAAAAATGCAAGTAGAAAAATAGG
>JANHFO010001979.1:36129-57061 GCA_032468095.1 Pareas carinatus | reverse complement strand
CTTCCGAGGTCGGTAAAATGAGGACCCAGATTGTTGGGGGCAATATGCTGACTGTGTAAACCGCTTAGAGAGGGCTGTAAAGCACTGTTAAGCGGTTTATAAGACTAAATAATAGACTATCTGTACACATACTCAATTCAGTCATTCATAAACACACACAAACACACATATATGCACATACCACATACACACACACACACACGCACGCACACAAATATTGGTCAAATGTGTCCTTCACAGGACTCTCCATTAGAAATAATTTAAGCCTTAGGCCCAATTTCTCATTCCTTTTCCAACAGGCATATATACATTGTTTACTAAACATACTTGTCCTTTTCTTTCCCTCCACCAAAGATGGGATGGAGTAAAACACCACCAGTCTTTAATTCATACGCCACGATTTGATCTAGTTCCTGAAATGAGAAAAAATATTATGTTCTGGAGCATGTAGTTACAGAAGTTAAAAGAAGACTCGCTATAGACAAGATCTGAGCTAGTGTCACAACATGCACATCAAGCCAGGCAGGAATGCAAAGCACATATTCTTTGAACCTGGCCATCTTTTTCTTACATAGATCCCCCCAGAGAGGTGGTGAATTTGAATCACAAGGACATTCTTACTGTAAACTAAATCCCACTGTTCAAAGTCATATTGATGTATTTTCTTTGTTTTTTTTTCTTCGTGCTTATCTTACTGTTCTATTATTTTATTTCTCCTTTGTCTGAACTTCCTTTTTATTTCTTCGTTTCTCGTGGTTATGAGCTGCCTAGAGTAGCCCCATGGTGAGATAGGCGGAAAATAAATTTTATGGTATGGGTCCAGGCAACTAGAGGAACTGTCTCACCCCAATGGGATTGGCCCCACCCTACTCACTCTAGCAGAAGGAACATATTCTGGATCCTCTTAACCAATGAATTGCGGGTGGTGGGATCCAGGATAAGCGTTCTTTTATTTGTTCATTTTACTCAACGCTCGATGTTGCCATGTTTTTAATCTTGTTGTTTTATATCATTATTTATGTCATTGTAAGCCGCCCAGAGTCGCTAATAGTGAGATGGGTGGCATATAAATTTAGTAAATAAATAACTAAACTAAATAGTGACGCAATCTGGTTTTTACAGTTCCCCCCCCCTCCACGAGCTTTCTCAGACGTCTATCAAGATTACTTAAGCCAGAGGTCTGCAATGGAACACAGTTACCAAGAAATGGTTGTTTACATAACCCTACCATTGATGGCAGAGATAATGGGATAAATTTTCAGCAAAAATGTGGGGAATGGATGAGGAAGGATTAATTGGGGTCACGTTTTAATCTGAACAAGCCAAGAGTCAAGACTGACTCAAAGCTCGCTCACTCACTCAAGATAAATGAATACAAATTTTCATAAAAAAATTTACCAAACCATTTAAACTGTAAGAAATACATAGCCCCATCATGGGAATAACAGTCAAAGTGAATTGTTGTTTGGAACTACAGAAAATTGGATTCCACAAACAGGGTGTTGGGTCTTCAAACATCTGAAGATCTTCCAGATCAGCAATGATTGAATTAGACATTTTTCTTGTTTATAGAAGTACAGACTTCTCTAAAACATGAGCCCAATTCTGATTCAATAGCATATTAGAGTCCTAATTATGTTGTTACTGACAGCAGGAGGAAGTTTCCATAATTGAACACCCCTCTAGATAAAAATTCCCTCCATATTAAGTACCTAAAAAATCAAAGGAAAAGTTAATATAAAATTGTTCTTCCTAACATTCGAACAGCTATCTTGTCACAATCAAAATCATGCTAAACACTTCTATGTTGTCAGAGTCTTATTAATTTTTTTCTACTGGGACTTAATTAATACTTAGTCAATCACATTAAATAGGTACCCAAACACAACAAAACGCTGTATGAAAATGTACAATTAGATTATGTCAATATTTCAGAAAGTGTTTTATTTGATTCATGGGCCACCTAGGTCTTTAGTCCACATTGTTTTACAGAATAGTTCCAAAATAGAACACACATGTCTTTTGGATCTTGGTTTATCTCCCTCTATTTGTGATAGCTTTTCTTTAAATATATGAAGAACACCAACAGCTTTGCTGAATTTATCCTCTGGAGATTTAGAGATGCTTCCAAAAGTTCTATTCATCTGGATGTATTACCTCCTTAATCCAGTGACGATATTCATTAACCCCGAAGGTTTTCTTCATCCAAAGTCCATAAATATAACCAGAGATTCCCTTTAATACCCACTCATCTGACCTGTAAGTAAAAATGAAAAAGGGAACACGTCTTTTGATTCAGACTATTCTAAAACTGCTCCTTCCCGATAGGAGTGCAAATGTTTCCACAGCGGAAAACATTAAATTTACTTTTCCAATCTCTCTGCTCTGTGAGTTCTGCAGGCAATCTCTTTCTTAATCTGATCCTTCCCTTGCACAGCAGAGAAAATGGAGAAGAAGGGATTTTAAGAAAGTAGCTGTTTGCATAGCATATTCCCAGATCTCAGCCATGGGCTGCCGATACGATTGTGCCGAGGTTGCAAAAGTCATAAATAGTTGTCAATTGGCTGTAAAGTTATTTTTTCAGCACCATCATAACTTTGCACGATTGCCTGAACAGGTGGTCAGTAAGCGAGAAGTACCTGTACATCAAGGCTATCTGAACTGGCACTGATGAACTTACAAAAGGGATATGATAATTAGCTCAAAACAAACATTAGCCTAGTGTAGAATAACTGAATAAACCTGCTCTGAGCTATTA
Organism: Pareas carinatus; assembly: GCA_032468095.1. Lineage (NCBI taxonomy): Eukaryota > Metazoa > Chordata > Lepidosauria > Squamata > Pareidae > Pareas > Pareas carinatus. The sequence continues at coordinate 54,303 of JANHFO010001979.1, read as the reverse complement.
GCAAAGAGATTGAAAATAAAACTACCAACATAAAAATGTTTTCATATAAATTTTTATGGAACGACTTACACTTGGAATCTAGTGTACTTTCAGTTATACAAAGTAGCTTTCCATGACTGACCATTTGGTGGCTCAGTGACCATAACCCATAAAATTACAACCAGTTCTCAAAGTTCCCCATCATTTGTAGCTTCCCTCCAATCACATGATCACAATTTGGGCATTTGCTGACTAGCGTGCGTTTACAATGGTGGCAGTGTCCCACAGTTCCGTGATTCTCATTTGTGACATTAGCAGCAGCTTCTGGCAAACAAGGTCAATGAACAAACTGACGAAAGTTGCTGGCATATGACATTGTGCTTAACAACTCATGGTGAAACACTTAAGGACTGCAGCCAGAACTGATGTTGTAAGTTGACCAGTCACGTGACTTTTCACTTTACCACAACATCGTTCACTGATAAAGCTGCCAGTCCCAACTGCAGTCCATAAATGAGGACTACCTGTACTTTCAATTTATCCTTTCAGAAATGCTTTCAGCTTCTGCTAATTAATCAGTCATGTTTTGAGAGGCTTGTTGAGTATTTGTTGAAGACTTAATTCATTCAAAATGTGTTCCAGGATAAGACAACCAATATCTAAATAAATTCAGCAGAGATATCAATGATAGTTTTCACAATTATTCATGGAGTCCATGATAATAATAATTTATATTAGATATTGGTGTTGTTCAGTTGTTAAGTCATGTCCGACTCTTTGTGACCCCATGGACCATAGCCGACCAGGCCTCTCTGTCCTCACAGCCTCCTGCAGCCTGCCAAAACTCATGCCTGCTGCATCGGTGACATCACCCAGCCATCTGATTCTCTGCCGTCCCCTTCTCCTTTGGCCTCCCATCTTTTCCAGCATCACAGCCTTTTCTAGTGTATATTATATATAGTATTGTGCTAATTCTTCACGTACTCAAATGCAAAATTCTTTCCCCAATGTATCTTTGTTTACTCACCAAGACATTCTAGATATAAAACAGCCAAAGAATTGCTGGGCTAAGGCTTCAGCCAAGTACCGCCTGGTTAGAGGGGTCTCGTCTATTATCATGGCGCTGTGCAAAAGGTTTGTGCTAATTTAAAAACATAAAAAGCAAATATCAAATGGGGGGAAATTAGAAAAGACAGCAGAGTTTTATGCAAATATAATCAAACTATTATTATTAGTAGCTTTATATTATTAGTAGCAGTGACATATATTGTAACTGATATCCAGTATTTCTTACAAAAACCCTGGAAGATTCTCTGTCTGCTGAATTGCATAGGTCAGCCGGTCTACCTGAACAGGGCAGCTCCATAAGTAACGTGCCCAGACAATAATCAGCGGCACCCTCATACCCTGGACATGATCTGTTTCAACTTCTTCCCTCTGGACGCTGATACAAGGCATTCCAAACCAAAACAACTAGACACAAGGACAATTTCTTCCCCCATGTCATCAATCTGCTAAACAACTAACTTCTACAACACAATTAAATTATCTAGTAGAAATATATTATTACTACCTTTCTCATCTTTCCTATTACTTATTACCTATTCTGTTTGTATGATAGTAACTTGTTGCTTAAAACTTAAAATATATAATAGTTGGGTCATTTAATTTGACTTCTACATTGATTATTAGCATTCTATGACTGTTCAAATCTAGACTAAAAAAACTGTATGACGTGATGAATGCGTTTTGTGACATCTTTTGTCACAATTGTTTTGATATGTGACAGGATGAAATGTTTTATGACATGATGATTGTACTTCATAACATGATCACATGAATATACTTTATGATTATGAATGAACCTAATACGTACATGACATGATGAATGTACTTTATGATAATGAATGTATCCTATGATCGCATTGTTTCTATATAGTTGTTTCTCAACTATAGTCTCATGATTGTAACCACAATTTGTCAATTGTAGCCTGTATGTTAGTACTGAGCATGTACAATGGAGAAAAATTCCTTGTTATTTCCAGACACACTTGGCCAATAAATTCTATTCTTTTAACTGGATCCAAAAACCTACTGGCAACCAATGCCTCTTTTACAAAACTGATATTATTTTGTTGAATCAACTAATAGTGATTAGCAAGTAAGCAGCTGCATTCAGTGCCAATTGCAGTTTTGAAGTCATCTTCAAGAACAGCCTAATTTAAAGAAACCATGGTAGTTTAATTTTTGTTTAAGCCGAACAGTTATAACAAATACTAACCTAAAAATGCTCATAGAAGCATAAGCAGCTACTTCGACATAGGCCTCATCTACAAAAACTGTTTTGAAGCAGGAGTAAGGGTAACGGCACGTAAGTATCTCTTCGTAGAATTCAAATACTTCATGGAGGTATGACGTAGTATGTTTGAGCAGGGGGAGAAGTTGGGGTAAGCAAAAATGGGTGACCTAATTAAAAAAAGTACTTAAAATGTAATTGAGTAATGGATTGTAATTAAAGCAACAACAGGAATAACTTTTAGTTCAGAGGTTACCAGCAATTTTTGGTATATGCTATAAACATAACATTGGAAGACCTTAGAAAACCAGAAAAAGGACATTAACAATTGTCTTCAATGAATTATCTTATTTATCATATGGCACATTCACATCCTATTTCAGTAAGAAGGAACACAGGTAAAAATACAAAACATAGAATAGAAAATCTGAAATTTTAACAGGAAGATTACAAATATATCTAAGCTTTAATTATAGTTTTTTCTATTATATTTGTCGCAGCTGGGAAATGAATGAATGAAGGGTCTTAAACTATGGGAAACAAGTTGTATATAGGAAAAAGAACATTAAACTAAAACTGGGCAGTTGTATAGAATCAGATATGTGAAGAAAAATAATGAAAGTTAACGAAGTAAATACAGAAAAAGATAAAAGCCAGTAGAAGTTTGATATAATTTAATTTTGCCTCTTTATCCAACTCTAGTTGTGAAAATTAAGGATTGTTAAAAATATACCCATTTCCTAATAGAAATAATTATCTTAAAATTTGTATATGATTAATACAACAAAAGTGGTATCTCAATCGCATTACCAAACTATGACACTAACACAAATCTAATTCAATATTAAATCAAATAAACTCATCCAAGAGCAATTACCTCATGCATGTATGGGTCAACAAGAATTTCAAATGGTCCAATAGCCAAAGAGATGTTGGATGCAGCAGTAGGTATTGCCAGCATATAATGGAAAGTCTTTTTTCTCATATCATGAGTATATACAGTTTCCACCAAATCACCGTTTGAGACTGCCACCATTGTGGCATCAACGGTATATTCCAGTTTCCACGTGCAGAGTTCTGAATACGAATCAACACAAGGAAACCAGAACCTAGAGAGAAAGTTCAAAAAAATAAAAGAATCAGTCTTCGCACAATAATGATTCTGTATTTCTTTCCCTAATATTAGGCTAATTTCTTAAAATACTCTGAAATTTCATATGTAAATATTTTGGCTCTAAGATTTACTCAAAGTTTACAGGAGAAATTCACCGGAAAAGGAAGGGAGGCTTGGATGGCCATTTCTAGCTTATTATGCTTTCATCAGTGAGCCATACCCTAATCCCAGCTGGGAGTCCAGACTAGGATTTGAACCTGGGCTTGCTAGGCCTTTCCCACTGCACCACAGGCTCAGCTTAGTCCAGGGAGTATTAGACTCATTTGTGAAGAGTGACACCTGGTGGTTGCTGATTACAGGGATGGAACATTCAGTTCCACATCTGCCCTTCAGCTCACACTAGGGCCATTGCATCTGGAATTGAATGTTCCATCCCTGTAATCAGCCACCACCAGGTGTCACTCTTCACAAATGAGTTTACCCAAGGTATAGAAATGTATTAAATGTAATTTATTGTGTATACCATGGACAGCCAGAGTAACTAACAGGGAGGTGTTAAATCGTATAAAACCAGACACATCATTAGAGGGCAAAATCACAAGACATCTGATTTACTTTGGGTCATGTCATGTGTGCAAATTCATTGAAAAAAGAATGCTTCCACTAGGAATGCTTAATGGAACAAGAAGGGACAAGCAAAGGACATGCTGGCTTGATAATATCAAATCTGATACAAAGTTGAATATCCAACAATTGAAAGAAGCTGTGCTCGACAGGGTAGCATGGAGAGCCCTTGCCTATAAAGTCACCAAGAGTTGGACATGACTAAATGGTTAAAACAGCAATATAACTGTATTAAGAGTCCTTGCATAGACAGTTATAAATCATTGATCCTAAATAAAACTTGTTCTTATTGCTGTATCAGTAAACAAAACAAAAAACCCCCAAGAACTGTTTATCTCATGAACTATCACAAATCTGTCTTCTTTTGACTGAGTTCCTGATAAGGCTTCAACTATCAATTGTACCGTCTTTCTTTATAGACAACAATAAATTTGTCAAGAATGTAAAATATATGCATTATTTTTGATCAGAAGTATTAAGAACTACCTATTTAGAAATATCCATGGATAAAAGCATTTAAACATCAGGATGCAGTCTTAACAGTATCAAACGTGGACCTCTACACGATGTCTATTAAATTAATATTTTATGATAATGTTTCAGGAATTTGTATTACAAAGAATATTTGTAGTATGTTTTTGATTTAAGATAGTGGTGCCAGTGATCATAATATCCTAGCAAAAAAAAACCACATTGTTCAATAATCCATGTTGAATGAATGTGCATATCTTACTTTGGGGGAAATGTCTTAGTTGCACATTAAACCAATGACTTATCTGCAACAAAAATGAGGAAAAAAAACATACAGCTTGCTACACTGACAGACTTCTCTCATTCAAGTGCATAATATCATAGTCCCAATCTTTTAATACAGAATTAGAGATTCTATACTATTGTATAATAGTAATAGTTTTATCTGTATACTAGTGCTGTCTGAACTAGTTGAAAAGCAATAGATTAGGCAATACTGAATACTTACTGTAAGAAACAGAACTATCATACTACCGATTTTAAACTTTTAAGCACTTCTTAAAATGTTGGCACTTCAAATGTAACTTTCTGTATGTTGCTATAAAGTGAAAATTCTCTAAATTTAAGGATAGCAACCAATTCAAAGGAGATCAAACAAAGATGGAGGGAATATTCTAAAATACTTTATAGTAGAGATGTCAACATCTAAGATACTTTGGAACAGTGTTTTTCAAACTTGGCAATTTTAAAATGAATGGATTTCAGCTCCAAGAATTTTCCAGATATTACAATACAAATAACCAGCCTTAGAACTAAGAATGAAGATAATAGTTTCTGTCTTTTAGGACCAACTGTCAACAGCAAGGGAACAACAGGCAAGACATATGTGACAGACAAGCACTTGGTAGAGTAGCCATGAAGGTCTCAGAAAAATTATTTAAATATCGGGATGTGTCTCTACCCATAAAGATCAGATTTATTCAAGTCATGGAATTCCCTGTAACATTCTATGGAAGTGAAAATTGGATTTTGAAGAAGTAGGATAGGAAGAGCACTGGCGTACTGGACTTTGGAGAAGAATCCTGACAATCCTGTGGACAGTCAAGAAAACAAAGAGATCACTGAACAAATCAATCCAGAGTTCTCACTCAAGACACAAATGATCAGATTCCAATTATTCTACTTTGAATACATTACATGAAGCATTAGTTGTCTGGAGAAGACTCTACTGTTAGGAAAGATGGGAGGAAAGAGAAGAGGATGATCAGCAGCAAGGTGGACTCAGGTGGAAGACCTCAAAGACCAGATTGTCATGGAGAAAATCTGTGTGGTTGCTAAGAGTTGACAATGACTTGATGGCTTATCATCAAACGAAAATAAATTTATTTAATTATGTACAAAAGAACTACACAATGCGGTCTACTTTGGTTTAGAAAAACTGCAGCAGACAAAATATTTTTTACCAATAAATTCCTCACTATTTCTTTTTTCTCAAGGCTTAGAAACCCTTAAATACTCTCCAACAACTCTGAAGCAGAATGGGCTTGTTTTAGCACTTTCCCACGTACACGAAAGAGAGAAATGCACACACTAGGAAAATTATCTCTATTATGAAAATAAAGACTGTCCAAATCTCACCTTGTAGAATTTTGATAGCCACAAGAGAAAACGTGGGCGCCTCTTTCTGCCAAGCTGCCTTCCACATTAGGAACCACAAAATGGAGGCCTCCTTTTGGCTGATCCAGAGAAAAGTTGATGTGTATCTTTAACACTTTTAATTCTGTGGCAACAAAAAAAAACCTACTGCTTTAAAGTGCATGTATTCATCCTTGTTTTCAAGAGAACTTTTCATTTATAATATTAACATATTGGAAAGAGAAAATTAGGATGCTGAAGTTAGGAATCCTAACAACCCTTAATCTATACAAGTAGTCCTCAATCATTCAAAGTTACAAAAGCAAAAAGTAAAAACATGTTGGTTGGCAAGCATCCAGATTTTGACCATGTGATTGTGGGGATACAACTATTCATTTAGTGACTATTCAAAGTTACAACAGCACTGGAAAAGGGGACTTATGACCAGTTTTCACACTTATAACCGTTACAATATCCCCATGGTCACCTGATTAAAATTCAGACACTTGGCAACTGGCATGTATTTGACAGTTGCACTGTCCCAGGGTCATGTGATCATCATCTGTAACCTCCCCAGCCTGTTTCCAACAAGCAAAGTCAATGGGAGAAGCCAGATTTACTCAATGCATGGTTCACTTAACAACTGCCTTGCTTAACAACAGACATGTTGGGTTCAATTGTGGTCATAAATCAAGCACTACCTGTAGTCACTTGGTTGATTTGGATGGCTACAGAAATTGAAGAAATAAATAAATCTAAATAAATAAAATAAATATTTATTTAACAAATCTGTAGGACCTTGTACTGTACCATCAGCATGCTTCCAAAGCTCTGAGGGCACCTTAATACACAACTCTCCATTTCCAGCATCTGGATCCACAGCAGTGACTGCAGCAGCATAGGCATTGGAAAAGTAGTTGAGGTTTCGCCTGAAAGGTGAATGGATAGATTATTTCAAGTTTCAATACAAACTAGATTAAGAAAAGGCAAATCACAGTTTGGAAGTAGTTCCTTCCCAAAATAACAAAACAGCATACCAAAGTAATAAACATGGGAAGTATTTTAAGAAAATAATTCACTAACCCTGTGAAAACTATCCCATATTGTATATTCTCATAATGTGGATTCAGTACATGGAGGAAGGTCATCCATTCATCCATCCATCCCTCTCTCCCTCTCCTTCCCTCCCTCTCTCTCATGCCAAAGCAACTCTAGGCTGCTTGCAGACATTCAATCAAAATGTACTGTAAAACATTAAAATAAATAAGGATCACAAATTTAATATTCAATAAAAATAAAACTAACCAGGATGGAAAGGAAGGAAGCAAAGTGCACACAGAAAGGAGACAGGGTGTTAGCCACCTCCAAAGAGCCACACACTCATGGGGGCCCCAGGTTACATGTCAGGGCCATGTTTTCAAGGCCTTTCGGAAGGCCAAATGGATGGGTGTGGATGCCCCTTTGGCAGGCATTATGTTTCAGAGGATGGGTGCCACTGCAGAAAAGGCTCTTCTGCACCCTGCCAGCTGAAAAGGGCCAATCCCAGTAGGGTGAGTTGATTCCTCAAATGGCCTTGATCCATGACATGCAGGGCATTAAGGGTGATAATTAACATCTGGAACTGAACCCAGAATTTTTATCTATTCAGTTGTATCCCGCCTTTATTATTTTTACAAATAACCCAAGGCAGCAAGCATATCCAACACATCTTCCTCCTCTTTTCCTCACAACAGCAATCCTTAAGATGGGTTGAGCTGAGAGAGAAAGACTGACCCAAAGTCACCCAACTGGCTTTCACGGTTAAGGCGAGCACGGCTAGTCTTTTAAATCCTACATTATTATTTTTGCTTTAGTTTTTGTTGCTTATTTTCATCTTGCTTTTCCCCTAAAGCAGGCATCTGTAGTTCTGAAATCCAATTTATATTCTGCTATGAAAATCACTGCTAAGTATGACCTGTCACTTTCAAATCAAACACACAACCAAACAGCGACAGCACCAACCTTCAACCAGCCCACAATCCGCCCCAACCAGCACTTAACCTCCCAAATGATCCTCACCTGGTTGCCTTACCACAAGACTCATTACAAGTCCATCTCATATGTGACCCACTCCTGACCCCTCACAAGACCCATCACTAGACCCTCCCCCAAGGTGATCAGCCCCTCACAACATCTACTGACCATACCAAGCCCTTATAAACAGAACACCAACACTGACATCCCTTAGAAATCCGCTGAAGATGGTAACCAACTCACAAGCTCGGAGAACGAACCTTCACTTTCATCCTACACCTGAGCTACAGATATTCTCCATTGCTGTTACTTACTGTTTTGAGTCACTGTGACAAACTTCCAGCGTTGGATCATTATATATAAAAGCTGCTTCCAAATCATTGACTCTAACTCTATATATCCTGCACTGCTTACTGCTCAGTTTAATTCTATTCAGGTTTGCAACGGTTGGAAATATTGTCAGCTCCACGTAGCCCTATCGGAAAAACAAACAGAAACCCCAATGTCAAAAAATTATATACTTCATATAATTCACACATGTTTTAAGCCCAAAAAGCTTATTATCTAAGTGATTTTATTTTTATAAAACCAAGATGTGCACAAATGAATCTGTGGAAAGAGCAACTGGTTTGGGTTGATCTGAACCCAAACAAAACTTGTGATATGCAATGCTGAGACATTTGCATTTAAGGTAAAATAGAGAGGAAGGCATGAGAGGATATTAGGAAAACTGAGGCCAAGAAAGAAGCAAGAGATTAGATAGTCCTTGACTTACAACCACAATTGAGTCCAAAAGATGTTGCTAAGCGAGACACTTGTTGAGTTTTGCCTCATGACTTTTCTTGCCACACTTAAGTGAATCAATGCAGTAGCGAAGTGAACCTGAATCCCCATCCATCCAAAGTCTATCCCACAGGGCATTAATTCAGAGATGTTTCCCTTTGATCTGTTTTTTTAACTATCTGAGCCTATCTGAGCTGCAGAAACTTAAAACTGTTCTCAGTAGCTAAGTAAGTAAGTAAGTAAATGGGGAGGGAGGATTTGGTATCCATTAGTAAGCTATAGTCCTTTTTTCTTAAAATACTTACAACAACAGATTTTCTCTGAAAATTTATACTATTGATGCAGATCACCTGATGAGTTGTGCTGGGAAACAAAGAAAGTTCAAACAAAATAAAGATTTTGATAAATTTAGGCTTATAGACATACCTAACATTTGGTAATAAAGACAAATCCCTAGTTCATCTTTTTGGGTGCACTGTGCATAATTTAATAATTTAAGAAACATATAAAACATTTCCATGGAATGTTTCAGTCCAAGAGTGGCTAAGCCTAGACAAAAAATATTTTCTTATGCATTATTTCACATTTAGTGAAAGAGATATGTTACATGTAAATATAAAGCACATTCAGCACTAACTGTATAAACATACTGAAATTTCATTTTCACTAACAACAGTTCAGAAATATATGCTCTGAACTGGGAAAGCAAATTGTTTCACCGACAGAAAGAGCTTTCCTTTCTCAGCAAATTTCAGGTAAGAATTATCAGAATGTCAGTGAAAAATTTCCAGATTTCAGTTGTCCAATTCACTGAAAGTATACATGCAGTCGCTCACACTTATTTATCCCCAAATTCTCAATTGTCTCATCTTTCTTGATTGAACACAAAGTAATCATACATGACAATAAATAATCCCATGCTGAAATCAATGCGATACCTTATAAATATAAGAACTGATGGGAAACATAGAAACTTGTTAAAGGTACAGATAGTTGTCGGCTTACAACCACAATTGAGCCCAAAATTTCTGTTGCTAAGCAAAATAGTTGGCAAGTGAATTTTGCCCCATTTTACGACTTTTCTTGCTAGTTAAGTGAATCAGTGCAGTTAAGTTAGTAACATGATTAAGTGAACCTGGCTTCCCCATTGACTTTGCTTGTCAGGTTGCAAAAGCTGTTCACATGACTCCAGGAGACAGCAACCTTCACGAGTCAGTTGCCAAACATCTGAATTTTGATCATGTGACCATGGGGACGCAACAGACTTGTGAAAAATGGTCATAAATCACTTTGTTGAAACTTCAAACGGTCACTAAACAAATGGTTGTAAGTCGAGGTCTACTTGTATTTATGTCAACCTTAAAGAGTGTTACATTAGTCAGAGTAATTCATAAAACTCACATTAAAAATCCAGTTCAAAGTGTTTGCAGGAATATGCTGCATATTGCCTCTAAGCACAAAACTATTTTTGATAAATACAAAACTATATCCCAGATGCAGCAGAGGTCCCTCTCACTAAGATGAATCCTGCTTTATATGAAATAAACATGTATTCATTAAAATACAAGTTCAACAATTTTCTTTTTTGAGGTTTATACCAGCCTTTAATAATAAGTAAATTCTGGACATTTCAATAATAAATTATGATAATTTTAAAAAGGAAACCATAATTATAAGTATACTTATAATTTATAAGGTCTTGGGCTCTCAAACCCCTTGTCTCCTTTCTTTCTGTTCATGATGAAGAGAAGCACTAAATTTTGGTGAAAATCAAACACATATCACAATCCTCCTTAGCAGTCTTTAAAGAAATACTTTCAATTCTTCCTTTTTTGACAAGTTCTTTGTAAGAAAGCATTTTCAGCAGTAAATCTCAAAACAGCCCAAAGAGACATCCAGAGGCACCATCACCCCTTTCAAAACGGAAAAATAAATGTAAAAAATGCATACGATCAACTTGAGGAGTTAAACATCTTTTTTTTAAAAAAAATCAGAAACCTAGTAACACTGATTTAGAAATAGTTATTTACACTTCACATTCAAGCTTATAATGTGATGTAATTATATCTTATAAAGCAAGGAATCATTTCTTCTTTAAAAAAGTTTTCTCTTGTATTTACAGAATGTCAGATTTATATTGTTGTATTTAAAAGATTCCTCTTATAAGTAGTAGCTCTTGTCATCCAAACCAAACGGTTAAAACATTTTCTACAGCCATTTAGTTGTGCAGTGCAGAGGCACTTCTTCTCAAATTCCTCTTCATAACAACAAATTGTATCCTGGGATCAAATATTTCTTTGCTGAATCGTTAGCGGTGTTCACATGTGGAGAAAAGGACACTCAAGTCATCCTCATGGCTGAATGTATGTTCCAACGACAGATCCAGATCAGCTTCAGGTAATCTTACAATATTTCTAGGCTTATCGGGTGGAGATTTTCTATGATAAATCTTTTGATCTTCAGCAACCCTTTGGATCCGATCGTCAGGGGAGCATTGGACTTAAGTAGAGGAAATGTCCAGCTGCAAAGTCTTCTCAAAAAGGTGTATTTCTCAGGCTGCCCGGGGCACTTGGATGAGGGGTTCAAAGCAAGTTTGGCGATTTCAATTCACAGCAAGTTAGGATGGCGATGGGGGGGTTGCTCAACGAAATGGGGTTCCAGCTGCACCGGAAAAGGGCGGGCGGCGGGGCTCTCCAACAGGCAAGGCCGCTGCTTCCGAGAAGAGGCGGCAGCCCGTGACGAGAAGCCCGGAAGAAAAGCGAGCGGGAATTCGGGAAGCAACAGGCGACTGGTGAAAGCAGCGTTTTAAACCTCCAGGCGAGAGTCGGAAGGACGCCCCCACTCAGGCTGCCTGCCGGCCGGCGAGAGAGGCCTCCGCGTCCGCCGCGCCACCGAGAGGAGCGACGCTCTGCGGTCCGCCTTAAGCCGCTTCCACACGGCCGACTGGCACCTTCCTTTCGTTAGACACAGGCGCCATATTCCCTGCGACTCTTGACCTCTCACCCCGGGGCAAAGGTCAAACCCTCGCTCCTACGGGACCTTCTCTACGGGTAGCTCCCTCTTTCTTTTCAGTTCCGGAATCCCGCTCGCTCGGATAAGCGAGACGGGAAGGAAACGAAGGGAACGGCGCATGCGTGGTACTGAAGCGGTTTGACAAGAAGGCAACGCGCGTGCGTCCAGAGCTAGGGACACACCCCTCCCCTCCATTGGTGGCGGGGAAGGCCGCCGTGGTTCGCGATTGGTTGGGCTCAACTAATCGCGCTCAGCGCTGGAGGGGGGTGTGTCTCTTTCCGCGCGTATTTTTGACGGCGGGAAATGTCGCTTATTTCCTTCTAGGCGTCCTAACAAAACACTTAAAAGTTGCTTCTGAAGGCCTAACACCTTGGAGTGCAATTAAGTCAGAAGCCAGTGTTTTAGGGACGGGATTTAGTGACATAAATACTATAAGATTTATATATACATGGAAAGGGCTGAGAATAAGTAACAGAATTAAGAGTTGGAAGTCCTTGGAAATTTTCTAAACTAACCTCTGATTAAGGAGACCTAATATACTACCCAATATATATATAATATATATAATATTTTATATATATATAATATATATAATATTTTATTTAAATATATATATAATTTATATAATTATATTATAATTATACATACATACAAATGTATGTATGCACTGTGTTTCCCAGAAAATAAGACAGGGTCTTATATTAATTTTTGCTGCAGAAGCCCCTTTAGGGCTTATTTTCCGGCTATGTCTTATTATCTTAACTAGGGCTTGTTTTGGGGATAGGGTTTATATTATGAGCATCCTGAAAAATTATGCTAGGGCTTATTTTCCAGTTAGGTCATATTTTCAGGGGAACGGGGTATGTATGTATGTATAATCTACTTGAGCAGGGGCTGAATTATTAATAGCAATGGGTACATCACTGAAGGACCCGAAGGATGAGGGGAACACATTGTCCTGTAGAAAATCTACAGTCACTAATAATAATAAAATAAGAGTCTGGCAAATTCAACATGCTGGTTCCAAGGCTAATAGCCAAATAACCTGAGATATTCACAGGCAAGGCAACATGTATCACAGCAAGTAATATTCAGTAAAACACTACCTATGAATCTGATGATTTCAGGTAGTAATTCTGATTATCGCTGAGTCACGTTTATTCATCATTTTATCCAATTTATTTAAGAGTAAGACTTCAGAAAGAAAAGCAAAAAACAAAGATATGCCCCAACTATGTTGAACTATAAATCCCAGAATAGCAGCTGAAAGCTAGAGTGTCTGGGAGTTCTATAAGCTACAAAGCAAAACAGCAGAATTGTGTCTGATTAGACTGATTTAGTTCTTCCAGCACTGGTCCGTGGAATGCCAGCAACTGGGTCACGCAAACAAGCAAAGCCCCATCAATGGGATGCAGGCAGCACATGAAACCACGTCCCCTCCAGGCCACGGGGAAAACCTCTCCCAACGTACAGTCCCTGATGCCCAAAAAGTTGGGGGCCACTGATATAAAGGTAAGGTTAAAAAAAAAACATCCACCATCTATCTTAAACTGATCTTCTTACAAAATAATCTGTTACTTTACAATGTGTGCTTTAATGTATATACATTTAAAAATTTCAATACAGATTTGTTTAATTTAAACAGAATACAGAAAGGCTTTGAATGAAATACTCAAATTTTGCTAGAAATATCAAGAGTAAAGAACTCACAAGAACTCATAATATTATTAGATGCCTCACAGAAAATTGTGGGTCTTAAACTATGTGGTAAAAGCACAAAATATTGATCTACCAGTTGACAGTCTTTGGAGTACTTTCAGCCCCTGCTTAGCTGAAATAATTATGAAACAGGTCTTCTTGAATTATAAACTTTGAGTCCATTCTGCATTGAAGAACGAGCGTATTTTGTTAGAAGTGCACCAATCGTTTGCTTCTCTGAGCATAAGTCCCTGTAAAATAGAAGGGTTTTTTAAAATGTAATTTCCAAAACCATTAACAATTTCAATATTCTAAGGCAAATTACAAAATCAATAACACACAGTATTTCAGTAAACAGTGCCAACTAGCAGTAACATACAATCTTGACTGAAGAGGAATAGTGGAAATGATAACATGCAACGATTGTTAAGAAAGAATGCAAAAAGAAATGATGAAGCTTTTGGTAACAGAAATATACTTGCAATAGGCTACAAATATCTCAATTCTAATTGTGAACTAAAGGAAGAATGAGATGTGTTTGAGTAGCTGCCAAATTCAGCATACAGAGGATGACTTTTGGACTGTTATAGGACTACAATTATACTACTTACTCTATATATGGAGTTATATCAGCTTCTGTCCATTTCTCCCGAGTAGAAAATAAGCTTTTAAATCTTTCATTATCACCTTCTGGTAAATCTTCAACATTCAGCAGGAAAATAATCTCTGGCTTAGAAGATCTATCCACAAGAGCCAGTCCCTTGAACAAGTAAGATCAAAATTGGAATATGTTCAGGAAACTGTTATTGAGTAGATTAAAATATTAATTTAATAAACATTAAAAAATGCACATGTTGCTATGTTTCAGTATGGTTCTTTCTTTCAGTGACAGAACTTCTTAAATTTTCAGCCTTACATCAACCTCATAATGTACCTTAAGCTAAAAGATGCAAATGACTCAAGAACATTAAGTCAGTTTTATTTTATTTATTTATTTATTTATGGTTTTATTTATACCCCGCCTTTCTCCCGAAGGACTCAGGGCGGCTGATAGGCCAAGTAAAAACACAATACAACACAGAACAGTAAAAATGCATTAAAAATATTAAATAAGGCCTAATTAAGAAGATGAGGAAAATGATAAAATGACTTCCATCTAAATCATAAAAAGTTAACTAAAATGTTTAGGGTAAACATGATTGGAATTTTCCTCCCCAGAAGTCCTAATTCAGTGGTGGGGAACCCATGGCACACATGCCGCAGCGGGCACATAAAGCCAAGTCCCAGCATTGCCCCAGAGCTGAGCATACTCAGAAAGGATTAGCGGCGCCAGGTGATGACATCATGAGCCAGAACCCATTAGCGGCAACTCGTTCGGGCACTCGGTTGCTAAAACGTTCGCCATCACTGTCCTAATCTGCCCCTACTCCTTGTGGATTTTCAAATTTATGCTCCACATTGAGCACGTTATGGAAGTGACATTTTTCATATCACATTACCTTTAACTGATCCAGTCTAGTTGTCATTCCTTCAGGGACACTCTGCTGCCACACTTCCTGGAATTCCGAGAGGTTGAATTTAACCGCATTTTGTAAGAGCATTTGTGCAATTGCTCTACACACGTTCTCTTCATTCATTTTGAAGTAAGTCTCAACTGGTAAGAAGCATTAAAAACAAGAAATAATTAAGGAAGACAATGCATGCATATGTAGCTTTAAAAAAACTCCCATCAACCTCATAACCACATTAAATTCTACAATGTAACCAGAGTTAATTGGTTTAAGCTTGAATCTGGCATTCTCAGCTATTCATTCAGATGTTTTCCTTTCATAGTTATGTTTATTTACCAGTTTTATCCTGTCATTAATATTCAAACCAGGCATATCATCTTCATTATTTAAAAAATAAGCAATTATGAAAGTAACTTTACCTTCATCCATGTATTTTTTCCCATAACTTTCCAGGATGTGTTCTATCATTTCCCTGAAATAAAAATGTGCCTAATTTCAGTTTAAAATATAAACAAGCTTGTTCTCTACAGCAGTGGACCCCAACCTTTTGAGCATCAGGGACCGGTTCCATGAAGAAAGGGTTTGTCATGGACCGGAGGGGGCGTGGTTTTGTGTGCTGCCTGCATTCTACCAATGGGACTTGGCTTATCTGTGTGGACCGATGCCAGTCCATGGACCGAGGTTTGAGGATTCGTGTTCTACAGAATTTGATTTAGAACCAGTCACCTAAGGTTATTCTTACATTATTTATTAATATATTTTTCTTTTGAGTGTATGATAAATATTTAAGAGCACTTATAACACCATTTAGAGGTTGTTTATAATTCATGCTGAAGATTGATGGACTCCCTTGCACCAAAAGTAATCTGACAATTGTTTTCCCTAATTTCACTAGAGCACCCCTCTTGAATTACTATACGTCCTGAGATTAAAACTCACAGAATTCTCAGCCAAAAGATCAATGATTCACCACGTCTGGGGGTCCTGCTGAGGAAGGCTACTCAATGCATCAAGAATGTGTCTCATCAAGCAAAGGGCAATTTGATCTGGTAGGCCTCACTTAATGACCGCCTTATTCAGTAACTGCTGAAAGTTGCAATCTTTGGAAAAAACCACCCAGTTTTGCAACCAATCCTTGCATTTACGGTCACTGCGGTATCCATCATCCAGCTGTTTTGCAATCTGCTTTCAACAAGCAGAATTGATGGAGAATGCAGAAGTGAAATTCCAAGACTGGCCACATGATTTCTGGCTTAGCAACTGTAGCACTTAGTGACAGAATTATTGGTCCTAATTGTCATTGTTAAGCAAGGCCTACCTGGGCATTATCTGAAACCATGCCCAATTTTTTTAAAAAAACAAACAGCAAGGGAGGGAATATTTATCAGGGCTACAGGTAGTCCTTGATTTATAACCATTTGTTTAACAGATGTTTGAAGTTGCGACAGTGCTGAAAAAAGTGACTGGCCAGTCCTCATACTTATGATCATTGCAGTGTCCTCACAGTCACATGATCAAAATTTGGGAACTTGGCAACCTGCATGTATTTATGATGGTTGCATCATCCTGGGGTCATTTGTGACCTTCTCAGAAGGCTTCTGACAAACACAGTCATTGGGGGAAAAGCTGGAGTTGCTTAGGGATCACCACGTAATTCACTTACTGACTAGAGTGATTTGCTTAATCACAGGGGCAAAAAAGTACAACATGCTTACTGGCCACATCACTTAGCGACAGAGGTTCTGGTCCCAATTGTGGTCATAAGTCAAGAACTACCTGTATATCCCATGGGAAGGTACTGTAGTGTTTTATTTCCCATTCAGAATCCTAATATGACTCAGAAAACTGTGCATGTGTAAAATATGGAAAAATATTCATCAAAGCAGTATGTTCCAATTAAAAGTTACAACTTCTCTGCCATGAAAAAAGATTGCTATGATTTCTAAATTCATGCCAGTCTAGATTCACACATTATACAATCAACATGATGTACTTTTTCGACTGTGGCCTAGCACGTTGTGTAATCCAGCCATCGTGGTTTGTAAAACATGATTTCTCTTTTAGTGCATCTTTTGAAATTAATTTAGCAAATAAGCCATATTAAGGGAAGACTTGGCATATCCAGTCTTATCTCCTTTGGCTCTAAATCCGAAAACAGTCATTTTGTAAACAACATACAATAACCGAAACAAACCTTTCACAAATAAACAATGGGGTGAACCTTTTTCTTTTAGAATGAAGTACACATAAGTAAAATAACTTACTTGGGTTCTAGAGATCCAAGTTCTTGAACGCATATACTTAAAGGCACTTTATTGAATGACCAGGACTCTGAATATATTAGTTGGGTCACGTGATTCAACAGTTTCATCTCATAGTCAAAGTCTAGAATCCTCCAGTATCCTGTAAGCAGAAAATGGCATTAGCGTATATTCTACAAAATCCTTTATAAAGCGCTCAACTGCGTTGTTGACCTTTTCCTACCCTTTTATCTGTATAATGGTCATGATGACAGCCTAGCTGTTTTCGCTTTTTGAAGAGAGAAAGTTTGAAGAAGAGCCAGTTTGGTCTAGCGGTTAATGTACGAGGCTAGAAACAGGAAGCTATGAATTCAAGTCCTGTCTTAGGCATGAAGACAGACGGCTGACCTTGGGCCAGTCATTCTCTCTCAGCACTAGGAAGAAAGCAATGGCAAGCCACTTCTGAGAAATTTTGCCAAGAAGACTGTGATGCCTAGTTCAGATAGTTGCCAGGAGTCAAAAGCATGCATGCACATACACAAATATCTTCACTGAAGAGTACAATTCACCTATCTACACAGCCGTCTTCTACATTCTGATTGTGTAGTTACATAACTGTATGTTAGGCAGAGGACAAGACTGGTATGAAGCGTCAGAGGCAAACTGGAGGGGAAGTGAAGGGTCCTTGGTGCTCTCTGAGATTGGTTGTTTTCTTGCAGATGTTTCATTACCCAAACTAGATAACATAATCACCAGCACTGATGATGTAACCTAGTTTGGTAATAAAACGTCTGCAAG
>JANHFO010001978.1:169411-186824 GCA_032468095.1 Pareas carinatus | reverse complement strand
CTTCCTTCCTTCCTTCCTTCCTTCCTTCCTTCCTTCCATCCATCCATCCATCCATCCATCCATCCATCCATCCATCTATCCTCCTATCCTTCTACCTTATCTTGGTCACACATAGCAGACTGGGTCAGATGCATTCCAATTTGACTGCAAGACCTCTGCAATATTTATTATCCAACTTGATATACTACCCACTTCATATATATATATAACTCCAGGCAGCTTAGAAACCATTAAAACAAATATAAAGACAACAAGAAGAAGGATAGGATGATACAACTATTTTAAAGCAAGGGGGAAAAAATACAAAAGCATACAAAGCATAATAAAATACATAAAATTCAAAGCTACGACAATACCTTTCATGAAAACAATTAGTATAGCTACTGTACCAGCTCTGCCACCTGCTCAAGGTCCCCATGACCAGGGGCCAAATCATGAATTCAGAACTTTGTGGAAAGTCAGCAGTGCTGGGGCCAATCTGATCTATGGGGGAGAGTGTGATGTTTCACAGGGTGCATGACACAGCAGCAACGGTAGTCTTCCGAAATCCCACTAAGCAGTGCTTCTGGGCTGATGGGACCTGCAACATGGCACTTTTGTTGGACCTGCTGGATAGGTAGATGTAATCGGAGTGAAGTGGTCCCTCAGATAACTCAAGCTGTACTTTTCCAGTCATGGTTAGGACTTAGAGTGACTCTTACCCAGACAACCAATCGTGGTTAAAACGATCCATCGCATAGTGTGGTGTGTAAAGCCAGATGGCATGTTGGATTCTCTCCACTATTCAGACTCCATTGCTTCCTCTCTCCTGGTTATCGTAATCATAATATGGAAAAAAAAAATGGCCTTCATAAATATTTGTGTAATGTTGGCTATTTTCTTCCCACAGCCGCACCTGTTGCCTGGCTGTTCAATTCCCGGTGTTCTTCACTCAGGCTTGAAATGCCTGGCTGCTGAGACAGCCAGCAGGTTGTGCTCCTCTGGCACGTCTTATTAATTGCAGCGGGCTCTGTACTTAATTAAAACCAGAGGTGTCCACTTCCCTTTGGTTGCTCCTGATATACTCCCTGTTGCAGATTCATTGGGCTCTGGAGGGAACCCGGATACCCCTCCTAACTGCCTGTTTTTCTCTTCTTGTTAATTGCCGGTAGGAAATGCTGCCTGCGCTGGACTCGGGGTTAAATTAATTAGAAGCTGTGTTTGAAGGCAGGCAGAGGATGGTTGGGCAAGCAGGAGCTTCACTTATCGTGGCACGCACAGCTTTTGCTGAATGTCTGGGCCGATGTGTCCTTGCCATAAACAAAGGCGTCGTTACTGGCTAGTTTGAATTAGGCATAGAGGCTGCAGAGGGAGCTGGACAGGGAAAGTGAGCATCACAAAAAATGCTGCTTTCTTCTCATGCAAAGGAGAGAGGGGTTTTTTCCTCCAGAAAGGCGCCTTACACTCCTCCCACCAAAAAAAGCTGTTTTTCTGAAGAAGATCTTCAAGGGCTGCAGAGGTGCACTGATGATAGTCTAAGGTCATCAAAGACATCAGATCTAGAAATGGGATAGAATAGAATAGAATAGAATAGAACAGAACAGAACAGAATAGAATAGAATAGAATAGAATAGAATAGAATAGAACAGAACAGAACAGAACAGAACAGAACAGAACAGAAAATAAATAGAGTAGAATAGGGAATGAATAGAATAGAATAGAATAGAATAGGGAATGAATAGAATTGAATAGAATGGAATAGAATTGAATAGGAATTAGAATAGAATAGGAATTAGAATAGAATAAAATTTCTATTAGTGATTTTGCACCCCTTAGGATAAAATGTAGCTACATATATCTGATGACTTTCAACAGCTTGAAACCTACTTGGTGTCTTTCAGTAATCCACGTAAAGCGTGGGCTATGGATATTAAGTCACACTTATTTTAGTTGTTAGGATAAAACTGATATCAAATACTGAACCTGAGAGAACTATTTCAGTGATGTCAGTATTCTGTAGACGAGGCAGCTTCCTCCTTGTTGACATAGGTTTATATACTTGAAAAGTAAACACCTTTAGAAGTTGATTAGGTAGAACATGATAGCCTATTCTAGCAAAGGGATAACAGTGTTCATTTGTTTTGCACAGCTTTGTTGTGAATAAACCATGGATATTCATGACCTAGGGCAGTAATATTGTTGCTTGCCTTTTCAAAGACCACACAGATCAAATCAGCTGCAGCTAACTCAGTGGAAATGGTTTGTCATCTACTTTTTAAACAAGAATAGAATAGAATAGAATAGAATAGGGAGTAGAAATAGAATAGAATAGAATAGAATAGGGAGTAGGAATAGAATAGAATAGAATAGAATAGAATAGAATAGAATAGAATAGAATAGGATAGAATAACAGAGTTGGAAGGGACCTTGTAAGTCATCTAGTCCAACCTCCTGCTCAAAGAGGAGACTCTATACTATTTTTGACAAGTGGCTGGATATGTTTATTCCATATGAAAGGACAGTGAGTGTAGAAGAACAGGCAGAGTAGGAAGGCGGAATTAAATGCATCATCAGTTTAGAATTCTTGTGTTCCCACAGGACACCCAAGTCGAACTTCCTCTTGAATTCTGTTGACTCTTATCTAGTGTCAATTTAGTGCTGACCGTTAGTGGACTAGATTGTTGTGTATAGGCTATAATAATAAATATTTTATGCTTAAACTCTTTGAGTCTGACAGTGAGCATGGTTCACTTCCCCAAAAAGAAGTAAGGTAAAAAGAGGGGTAGAGCATAGATTCAATCAATATGCATATAGTTAAATATGAATACCCAAACAAGTTTAAATCATCTCATCTGCAACATGATTTTCTAGTAGATTGATAGCACCTGCTTTCTGTATAGACCTTCCTTTATTTGCAGATAAGGACCAGTTTGGGACTAAGGTAATCATATCAATTCAGATGTTTCCTAGAACTTACTTCAGGGGATTTCTTCAAGGCTATCTACTTGCTACTCTCTGTACAAGCTGTTTACTTCATACATTTCTGTTTAGTAACCAGGCTCTCTCCACACCAAAAAAGAACCTGCATGAGTCCATGAAGTCGAATGAGATCAGTTCCAACTTAAGGGAGATTTTTCTATTATTTTTTTTAAAAAATAATCTCTAACGCAATGTATGAAAAAAGCATTACTTTGCCTCTTAGCCATCTTGGTCCATTGGCTGTTCACTAGTCTTCCTGAGCTTTCTTTCTTATGTAATATTCAGCAAGATCAGGATTCAGCTATTTTCAGATATGTCCTCTGAAGTTATGCGTTAAATGTCCTCTGGAGTTATCTGTGCTGCTTCCAGGCTATCCAGGCCATCTGACCTAAAGGGATAGCAGATCCTCCATCTGATAATTAGTGCCAGCCCTAATTGGTTGAGCTGATCCACTTTCCATGCATTCATAACTTCAGAGAACTCCAGTTGATGTTATCATGTCACGTCTATTGTCTTCATTAATCATCCTTCCACTGAAATCTTCCCTCCCTGAGACAGGCCTGGAAGAGAGAGAGAAGGGGGGGGAGGAGAGAGAGGGAGAGAGACCTTTGGTTACTCCTTGTTGCTGTTTGAAATCATGTCTGCCTTGTTAATGGTATAAATGGAACAGACAAGGAAATGGATGGGAGAGAAATTCATTTTCCAGACTTCGTTCAGCTCTACTTATTCCAGACACCAGTGACTTCCAGAAGAGCTTGTTCTGGATATTAAACACAGCTCTGTGCTCCAGAGAGGCTCAAATATCTATAGGGTGATCCAAAAGTACATTCATTTCCCATGTATTTTAAACGGTTTCTTTCTTGAAAGGGACAATGGCAGGGATTGTTATGAGGAATGGATGTCTGCAGGGGATGACTGTGGTTTGTGAACTTTCCTGAATTAGAGCTAATGCAGAATTCACGTTGAGGTGTCACAACAGGAAGGGAATTGATTAATTCCATTTTGTAGGAGAAGGCATGCTGTAGTTAGGGAACAATACCCACGTGTAGGCAGATGTTCTCCTGTATTCTTCTCAGCATCATCTTCTTTTGTAGGAGGGCTGCTGGCCTGCCTTTGCATTACCACAATGAAATACTTCTCTTCCCACCCTTTATTTCCCATCCAAACCCCTGTTGTCTATTTGCAGCCTGAAGAATGCAAGCTAACTAAAGCAAGCACAAAGATGCCCCTTTCGAAGATTCAAAAATGCAAAATGGAAATCCTGCATGTCATCTAATTGTATTCCAGTCATGCAGGGGAAAGTGCCTTTACTTCCCACACCCCAGTCATTACAATTTGCATAAGTATCAATCAGAATCAGAATTTACTGGCCAACTGTGACTGGACACACAAGGAATTTGTCTCCGGTCTACATTCTCTATTCCTACATACATACAATAAACAGCCTGTGATTACAATCATTCATAATCATAAGGTACATTCATCTTGTTATGTACATATAAGCTTCAATTGACAAACCGCAATCTTAATCATGAATGCAATCACAATCATAAAGTACATTCACCATGTCATTATGTTATAAAGTACAATCATGTCACAAAACATCTTTCTCATGCCATACGATACATTTTTGTGATATGGTACAAAATGATGGGTTTAAAACAGTTGTAGGATATTAATAATCAATCTACAAATCAAAACAGGGGTACTAAATGAACAACTATTTTATATTGTAAGATGTAAGCAACAAGTTAATTGTCATACAACTAAGAGAATAGGTAATAGGTAATAGGAAAGATGAGAAGGTAATAATGATATATTCCTACTAGATAATTTAACAATGTTGTGCAATCATCATTATCATAATCATCATCATCATCATCATTTTAGACATTGTCTATTCACTGTAGGAAGAAGGCCTCGTACACATGTTTCCAACACATATGGTCCTGAGCTTTCTTTTTCAATTGATACTTGCTGATGTTCCTACTAAGATCCTCTTCTGGATATTCCTCATTTTAACAAGCAAGATGGAGGGCCATCAATGGGAAGAAGTTCAAAAATAAGTCAATCCTCAAAGGAGAAATTTAGAGCAGTAGGACTTTAATAGAGCTAGAAAATGAGATTTGCGGAGATTAAATGGAGCTAATTTAAAGACGAAAGTTAGACTGAGCTTTGGGAACCTGTAATTTATAATTCATCAGATGATAGGTGGATTAAAGCTTTAATTATCATCTAGTCTAAAAAATCATAGTCAAGCAAGCTGGAATTTTACCAATCAACCAATAACATGTATATTTTCTAAATGATGGTAGATCTAGGTGTGTTCGGATCTTCTCCCGTGCAAGATTGAGAATATCTTGCCAACGTTTCGACAAGGTCTCACTTGCGATCTTCAGGCTGGTGCTTTTGGCTTCTGGTGAAATACCACTCACTCACTCACTGACTCATCATGAGATCTCTAAAACTATTAAAACTACAAACCTGAAATTTGGTAGATCAGTTCATCTTGGCATCTAGGCGCTCAGTAAGAAAGGATTTTTTCAAAATATTAATTTTTACATGAGATATTTCATTTTTTAAATTCCAGAGGTTGTGATTGGACAAAATATCATTTGTTTCCTTTCTCCTGATTGGAAGGCATTTGCAGCCTCTCCTGATCAGAGGGCAGCCTGTTCTTTGATTTTGAATTAGCAGTGGCACAAGTGGAGAGTTAGAGCACAATCCGAACAGTTTCGCCAATAGTGGCCTGAGTCATGGCGGGGCGAGGAGCAGCAGGCCAGGTAAGTGCAGGGCTGGATAGCGGAGGACCACCCCGGCATGGATGGGGGAGGCAGGGGAGCACAAATTTCCCAGCCTGGGTGATGGAGGATTCCTTGGACTAGCTGCTGAGAATGGCTGCTCTCCTTCACCTCAAAGTCCCTCTGAAAATGGACATGGCCACCTTCCCTTCTTCACCCCAAAGCACCTCTGAATATCCCTCCTTTGCCCTGAAGCACCTCCATGCAGGGTGGAGGCCTCGCCAATATCCTGGCCTGGGTGAGGGAGGATTGCTCAGAAGAGCTGCCAGAGGATCGGGTGCCCCACCGATCAGCTGGCCAGCGGGGTGCACTAACCTGGGGAAGGGGCATGACCACCATCGGACAGTTGACGCAGTGTAATGCTGGGGAGGAGGGATGCAACCACACCAATCAGCTGGCCGGTGGGGGGCGCTATCCTGGGGAAGTGGCGTGACCACTGCCGGACAGTTGAGGCGGTGTGCATGACTGCCCTCTGGCAAGGGGGTTGCCGGACGATCAGCAAAGGAAAGAGGAAGTGGAGAATGGGTGGGTAAGAAGAGAGAGAGAGAAGAGAGAGAGCACACTGTAGCGGAGCACGGGTATCAGAAGCTGGTAGTGAAATAAAAGCAAGCAAACTCTTGGCTAGAATATTCATAAAGTTCAAATATATTCACAGCATGTTGAAGCTTTATCAAACAGTCAGACTTCCATCAGTGCTATTCTTCCAAATTTGCATTCTTGCTTCCAGAAAATACTATTTTAAGATTAGCAAAGTCAAACTTGCCTCTGAAACCATTGTCGTATTAAAATTCTCAAAGATATCTATACATCCAGATGACATGACGCTTTTTATACCAACCTGCTTTATTTCTTTCCAGAACTTCTAAAGCAAGATAATTGATACATTTTTCATATCGGGATTCAAAGCTAATAGGCATAAATCAACACCGCTACCATCTTCAGGGCTAAAGGCAGCAGTGAGGAGATTGCCTTGAACATATGCCCCTTTGAGTTATCTTTCTTTGGATTTTGATATTTGGACTTGAATATTACCCCCTAAAGCCTGTGATCTGTATAAAGCTAATTATATGCAGCTATTAAAGCAGATTGCACGAGACACCAACAGTTGGAAAGACCTAATGACCAGATGGAATGAAAAATTTCTCTGCTGTCAAAGGGTAATTCTGCCAAGATTTTTAAATGCTATTTGCTACCAACATCAAACTTAGGTCGTGATTGGCGGCAGTTTGTGTGCTATGCGAGTGCATTATTTTATTGTATATAAAAAATATCACTTGCGAGTGTCTGATATGTATTAGAAGTGGAAGTCGATACGATGGAGAAATATATTGCCATATTTCCTGCACTAAATTATGATGTGTATCTATTTTAGAGTTTCACCTAAGCTGTGAAATTTTCTCTCTCCTCCTCCTCCTCCTGCCACACGTAGACACGCAGACTTCATAATCTAACCAGTCTACATCTTCCTGAAATATATAGCTGCCATATAATTAAAGTTTCAGAAACTGATAGGAAAAGTGGAGTTTTTGACCATCAATCACATAGAGAAAACTTTCTTTTCTTATGTTAATGCACAGTTACTAAGCTGCCTTTGAGATATTTTTCAAAAGGTAAGAACCAGTTGGAAAAATGAGTTTAGGAGCTGCATTAGCTTCCATTTTAGAAACCCAGTTCAAATTTTCCAGACCAGCCTCTCAGTCTCAGGTTACAAGATCTCATGCAATAAAATGGTCTAGCATTCTTGAGTGTTGTTGCCGGTGTGACTCAGTGTTATTCAATTCTCTGTGCTGGGTTGTTTTCTTGCAGAGATTTCATTACCCAAGTAGGCAACATCATCAGTGTATTTTCTTGCAGACATTTCGTTGGGTGATGAAACATCTGCAAAGAAACAATCAAACTCAATGACCCCACAGGTCAGCTCTGAGCTACAAATATTCCCTTCCTCTCATACTATAAAAGATTAAGATGGCAAGATGTGATGGCAACACAGCCTTAGGAGACCCCAAAAGGCTAGAGAGATGGTAAGGATGCAGATGGTATCTTGTGCACTGTAGCGGTCTTTCCTTCTTGTCTTTCTGCATTCATAGTTTGGAGCTGGCCAGTTGGAGACCCTGAGAATTACAGATCCTTATTTTCACCAAGGAATTCTTTTGCATCTTTCCATGCAAAGCATCAAGTTGAGTTTTGTTTCCTCACCATGGGAAAGGAATAGGCATGAGAGAAGACTAAGGGCAGGGATGCCAACTGGCAAGAAATGAGGTAAGAGCACTTATCTTTGAGTAAAATGCAGTGCAGAAAATAAAAGGGATGAGGGACAGAGTTCTTGTGGAATGACTTTGCACCACACACTAAGGAAACTGTAGCTCGTTCGTTGTTAGCATGCTAGAGGTGTCTAGATAGTAGCAATAGCACTTAGACTTATATAATGCTTCCCAGTGCTTTACAACCCTCTCTAAGCAGTTTATAGAGTCAGCATCTTACCCCAGATAATCTGAGTTCTCATTTTACCAACCTTGGAAGGATGGAAGGATGAGTCAACCTTGAACTGGTGAGAATCGAACTGTTGGCAGTCGGCAAAATTAGCCTGTAATACTGCATTCTAACCATTGTACCACCACAGCTCTTATAAGGAACAAATCGTTTTTAGTGTATTGTTTGAATGCAATCGTAGCATTGTATTCCAGGTTACATTCTACTTCCATGATCAACCTAAACACTGCTTCAAAAGGAGTCCTTGTAGGTATCAATATGAAGTTTGATGTGTAGACAGGGGCAATAAGATGGGAGATGTTGCTTGCATAAGCGGAGGATCTCTTCCCTAATATCTGGCACAATTTATGCAATAGCTTCCAGGCTTCCATATTTCCAACTCAATATTAAACTTTCAACAGAAATAAATTGAATGAACCATGGGAATAAACTGAACGAAGCATTTATACCAAAAGAGATTATTTCCACTCCATGGGGAAGTTTTAAGGAATTGGTGGCAACCCTTCATAATCTATATGAATTCCATGGATACCTTGGGTTCTTTGTTAGGTTCTCTAGACTGGGACACAACAACATTTTTATTTGTAAAGATACGTCATGCAATCTGGAAACTGAAGCATTGGCTTTTTGCCTCTGTCCATCAGAACAGAAGCACCATCTGTCCAAATCTTGGAAGAAGAAAAAAAGTTGGCAGATCCAGACACTTGGTATGAGACACAAGAGGAAATATTTCAATTAAGTTTTTGCCGTCCAGACTGTTTAAGCTATTGATAGACAGCCGTTGAGATCTGGACTGGCTGTCCTAAAAATAATACCTACGTCGGTAACAATATTCTCCTCGCAGTCTTCTAAAACTGTTGTTTTAGCATTCTAATATCATAGCCTGTGTTATGCAACTGCCATTATTAGTCAAACTAACTGGCTTAAATTGGTTGTCAGTTGTGCTCGCAAGGCACACAATCTTTTCCCTAAGGAAGTTAAAGCTTCTTCTTGAACTTCTGTCAAGTCTGCTTGTCAAAAAGAAAAGTAATAGAGGTTTCCCTTGGAGATTTAAAAGTTTCTAACCAATTAGTTCCCTAGTCACTTCAAATAAGGATTTGTGGATTTCAGCCATCCTGCAGGCGTATCCCTATCTGGCTTGATTTGACTATCATGCCGTCTTAAAATGAGGCCATCACTTTGCAGGGATGGTAGGACAAGTAGCAAAAGCCAAAAGTTTAGACACACATCCCAATGTCTGCAGATGTAGAGCAGTCACCTCACGCCAAAATTGACAAAAGCAAGCAGATGAAGGGAAAGGAAAACTTAACGTATGATTCAAGTTTTATTAAAGATAAAACTCATCTAGTTAGAACAGAATAACAGATTTGGAAGGGACTTTGAAGGTCTTCTAATTCAGCCTCCTTCTCAAGCAGGAGATCCTGTACCTATTCAGACAAATTTGTGTCCAATCTTTTCTTAAAAACCTAGAGCACCCACAATGTTTAAGGCAAACCGTTCCCCTGATGTAATGCTCTAACTGTCAGAAAATTTCTCTTTACTTTTAAGTTGGTTCTCTCCTTGATTAGTTTCCATCCATGTCTCCTTCATCCAAGTGCTTCAGGGAATAGGTTGATCCCCTCTTCTCTGTGGCAGCTTCTTAGATATTGGAACACTGCTATTAGTGTTATGTCTTCTTACTACTATTTTTATATGCCATAGACACCTTGAATTGAATTTTATTTCACATCTATGGACCATTCAAACTATCAGAAGAGACCATGAAAAGAAGCAACACGTGCATTGAAGAGAGACAGAGAGACAGAGAGAGGCAGAGAGACAGAGACAGACTGACTGACAGACAGACAGACAGAGGGAGAGGGAGAGAGAGAAAAGCATATATAGTTACAATCCATTTAATTTATTTATTTTAAAATTTCTATACCGCCCTTCTCCCCAAAGGGACCCAGGGCGGTGAACAGCCAATGAAACAGACAATATACAATTCAAATACAAGAATTTAATGAAGTCATCCCACAAAACCAAAAGCCCATCAAACTTTCAACAGAAAATCTTTGCCCGCTTAAATCAAATGATTTTCAGGGCTCATTGTTAAGGCATTCTCCCCGAGTAATATAAATTCATTTAGGCAAAAGAGAGAACAAATTGTCATGTAATGAAATTGCTCCAATTTACATGTATAAAAAAGAAGAACTATGTTGCCTTAGGGTGGTGAGATTTTTTTTAAAAATCAGTTAGCAAAGGTCACTGTACTCGGAGATTTTTTTCTGAAGACTGATGAAATTTTGATACCTTATTTTCCTTAGACTTGTTAGTTTTTGATTGATATAAACAGTATATTTCTAACCTAAAGAACAGAGGTAAGGAGTTTTTAACAAGGTTGCATTTAAAAATCTTCATTGCTTAAATTATTGGATAAACCTGACAAATCTGCCAGCAGGATAGAAATGGAATGAATGTCATCCTCTCCTGATCTTCAGTTCATATTTTGGAGATTAAATCAAGATTTCTTTGAGAAAGTTTGGATATTTCCCCAATGTTTTGTAGAAACCTGGAAATCCTAGGTTAGTGGAATGGCCGGTCTACATTTTCTTTATCCCAGTCTTTCTTCATTTATATTTATTAATTAAATTGATTATTACTATTATTATTAATTTTATTTGCATCCCACCCTTCTCCCAAAGGACTCAGGGCGGCTTACAGGCAGCTTAAAAACACAAACAAATATATGAACATTAAGACCATATTAAAATAATTAAATAGGCCTGAATTAAGAAGGAGAGCAATAAAATAGTTTCCCAAACGAATTTAAATTTAAACGCAGGAGGACACGGCGTGGCTATCCCAAGCCCACTTGATGGAACAGATTGGTCTTCAGGGCACGGCGGAAGGTCCGAAGGTCAGCGATCACTCATATAGCAGGGGGTATTTACTACCCATCTCACTGTCATGCAACTCTGGGCAGTTTATAATACAATAAGAGCATAGTATAAAAGAAATTGAAAACAGAGATGGAAGGAGTAGATGTGAAATTGTATTAGTAAGACTGATAAGTATTGATGATAAATATTGATGAAAGATATATAAAAATGTATACCCAGTTCTTCGGGAGAAGTGCGGAATATAAATAAAATTTCATTCAATTTCATTCATTCATTCAGTTGGTTGATGTTGATCAAAACATTTAATTATGATATTTCTTTTTTGTTTCTGTTTAAAAAAAGAATAAAATTATTTGAAAAAAATGTAAACTGTAAAACAATAAATGTGCTAACATTAATGAGAAATAGCTAAGATAGCCAGACTATACAATAAAAGTGAGATCTTTTAGTTAATCCAATTTCTGGTTATATTTGGTTGTATCTCCCCTTTATTCCCAAGTAGGAGGAGAGAGGGAGAAAAACTATTATTAAGCTGACAGTCTTGATGTTGGAAATTTGGATCATGCTTAGAAATCTCTATCAGACTTCTCTTGGGAAAAGTCGCTACAGCTGGAATTTCTTTCCGGAAGAACCTGAAGTGGTCGCCAGGGTCAAGATGGCAGCCAAATCTCATCCATCCATGCATGGAGAAGGGGTGAACCTATGGTGGAAAAATCTGACCACCATCTTTACTTTAACACACAAGACTTAGGAGAAAGACTGGTAGAGGCAGAGGGAGAAATGAAAAAAGGAATCAGCCTAGAATCCCTACGTAGCCACAAATAAACTAAGTCCAATTCCCCTTGACTGCCATTGACCCTTATCTCATTCTAAACAAGTGCTGAGCATTGGTTGAGAAGATTCCTGTGCATAGGCTTTTAGCAACAAATGGGTTAAATCGAACTTTCATGTGTTTTCACACCTGGCATGCACACCCTGGGATGAGGTCCAAGAATGTGAAGCAATAGTGAACTGTCTTTCTGACAGGCATGCAGTCCATGGATATTTAACTCTCCTTTCAGTAATCACTGTGATTATTGCAAATGCTAAGTAGATAGCAAATCCGCCATTCCTGTTTTCTCTTCCAGGAAGGAAACAGAATTTTTAGAATTAGAATTAGAATTTTGTATGGGACAAGTGTGTCTAGACACACAAGGAATTTGCCTTCGATGTACAAGCTCAGTCCTTACATACAGGCTATAATTGACAAACCGTGATTACAATCATAAGGCTATAATGAACAAAGAATTATTACAATCGTAAGGGACATTCATTATCATGAAGTACATTCATCCTGTCGTGTATGTATTAGGTGCATTCATAATCATAAAGTATATTCATCCTGTCGTCATGTCATAAAGTGCAATCATCATGTCACAAAACAATTCGTCACATATAATTGCCATACCTAAAACCAAAAACACTTCTGAAGTTCTAAACTGCATTATGAGGGAAATTATTGGCAAATGACACAGCATTTTCAATTATTCCTGGTTCTGAAACTAGATGTCGCAGATAAATCCGGAGCCAACAATTGCTTCTTGTGATTAATGGCAAAGGAATCGGGATTTGCTTTGTTTTGTTCTCATTATTGATGAAAAGATCACTTAAGGCAGGCAACGTTTTCTGGAAGACAGCTTTATTTTATTGTACCCCCCTCAAAAACAAAAAATGCCACAGAAAGCATCAAACCTGAAAGGGCAAATGAAAAAAAAACCCACATAAAACTGATTTAAGTACAAAGCTGAAATGTTGCAGGGCTCTTGTCTGCCTTTTTTGCAAGCCGTGTGCATTTTCCGGAGCTGTTCTGTGTCAGACTAATATTATTCATTTGAACCTGAAACTAACCCAGCCAATGAAAAATGAGCTTTGAGGAATAACGCTTAGTCGCTCTGATTCTTTCATTAAATAATCATCACCTCCCCTCACTCGTTGGTTGTGGAAAGGACTTCAAACGGTCCTTTCATAGTTTTGCATATATTGTGCAGATTAGTAGGGAACCTGCCAGAGCGAACACTCTGATCACCCCACCGCAGTTACTGATAACCTATAAGCTGCACGTTTAGTGACTGATTAAATGCCTTAGCTTCACGGTAATTGTTACTCGGGCTCAGAAACTGTTTATTGCATACTACAAAGAAACAGATAGCATCTTTTAATTATTGATTTGAGCTTGAAACAGTCCTGCCAGCTAATTTTTCCTTAGCCCGGAATAATTGAGGCACATCCAGCAATTGTTAGAGGTCTGAATTCAGAAAGCCACTGGAATTTAATGAAGTCATTAAAAATGAGACATAGTGATACATGCTGACCTTTGAGGGCCGAACTCAATGAGATAGTACTTGATCTATTAGAACATGCGACTTCGGTAGCCTGGTGTTGTTGGAGCATTTTAGGAGTAAGCAATGAGCTAGAAATTGAACTAAATAAGGAATGCGTAGAAGAAGGACATTGATCCACACAGGTATAGTATAGGTCAGTTATGGTGAGCCTTTTAGGTACTGAGTGCCCGGATGAGTCACAGCTAATGAGTCACGGCTCATGACATCATCACCTGGTGCTGCTACTCTCTTTCTGAGCATGCTCAGCTCTGGGGCGATGCTGGGGCAACTTGGCTCGCCTACCAACAGAGAGGGCTATGCGGCACGTGTGCCATTAGTTCGCCATCCCTAGTCTTGATGGTACCTGGCTCAAGAGTAGTAACTGTGAGAGGGATCTTGGATTCCTAGTGGACAATCACTTAAATATAAGCCAGCAGAGTATTGCAGC
This sequence comes from Pareas carinatus, assembly GCA_032468095.1. Classification (NCBI taxonomy): domain Eukaryota; kingdom Metazoa; phylum Chordata; class Lepidosauria; order Squamata; family Pareidae; genus Pareas; species Pareas carinatus. The sequence goes on along the minus strand of JANHFO010001978.1, from coordinate 172,885 downwards.
TGCCAAAAAAAAGCCAACACAGTTCTAGGCTGCATTATCAGAGGGATGGAATCAAAATCACGTGAAGTGTTAATACCACTTTATAATACCTTGCTAAGACCAGACTTGGAATACTGCATCCAGTTTTGATCACCACAATGTAAAAAAAACAAAGATGTTGAGACTCTAGAAGGAGTGCAGAGAAGAGCAACAAAAATGATTTGGGTACTGGAGGCTAAAACATATAAAGAACAGTTGCTGGAATTGAGTATGGCCAGTTTAATGAAAAGAAGGACCAAGGGTGACATGAGAGCAGCGTTCCAATACCTCAGGGGTTTCCACAATGGAGAGGGAGTCAGGCTATTCTCCAAAACCCCTGAAGGCAGGACAAGAAGCAACGGATGGAATCAAGGAGAGAAGCCACCTGGAACTAAGGAGAAATTTCTTGCCTCCAGAAGTTGTGAATGCTCCAAAACTGGAAGATTTTCAGAAGAGATTGAACAACCATCTATTCCCCCTCTCACATTCCCCGTTACGGCTCAAAAAACTAGGGATGGTATCTTCTGAGCTTCTTGTGTTGCTCGCATTCCCAGTGCAGGTTAAGTTGCTATTTATCTGACTGTTCCCTTGGCTGGGTGTTTTTGCTTGACCTCCCAAGGTCATTCTCAGATGCCATTTCACATATAATGTAAATGTTTTAATAGGCAATTTGGAGGTCATGTGGGGGAAATGTTCTGGAAAATCCTGGGATCCTGCTCCTTCGGGAGCAGGGCGGTATATAAATCTAAATAAATAAATAAATATTGGATTAGAACAACCAATGAGGGGAGAGAGAAATATCAGAGTCTACATTTGTATAGATTAATGTCTCCTGGTTTTCTTAACCACACACGGACTAAGCAAGAGCTGGGTAACTTTCCATACTACACAATATAATCAATCATGGCTTGCAAATAATGACTTAGGTTTCACAAAGTACCAAGCAAGCAAAATAAATTGCATTGCACCTGAGTACAGTGTGTAGACAGAGTCACTGACAGTTAGCAATAGTGGTTATATATTGCTTTCCAGTGTTGGAAGTAATAAACCTTTTGTCACAAGTTGCTGGAGGAACACGACTGGGAAATTGTTAATGTGTACATGTTGTTGTTTTTACCCATTACTCTAGGCACAAGAATAACATGCCTCACCATGATACCAAAGTAACAGGAGAAGATCCTATTCTAGAATTGTCATCCCAAAGATGCTTTTTCAAGAGGCAATTGTACTTTCCTGCCTTTCTTTGAAGATGCTTAGTTTCTCATCCAAGAAGCTTCTCCATCTCTGACTGGATGGTGGGGAATGGAAGGATTTATATCTCTTGCAGACAGCTCGGTCATTTGAATTTTTTTATAGAGTCCTTGAGGCCACTTGGAGATTTATCTGTGCCCTCAGGGTCACCTGAGTAGTGCAAAGGTCACCCTTTTGAAGACAGCAAAGCCCAAATTTTGGACTGAGAAGACCGCTGGTTTGAAAGAGGGGTCAAAGAAGCCATCTTTGTCAAAACTGAACAGCCCTCTCTCAACAGAAGGGGAGGGAGACAACATCATCGATCTCCTGTCTACAACACAGTCCTTCTAGTAGTTCCAAGAAAGCTCCACACCCATTCACACTACTCAGGTGACCCTGAGGATGCAGATAAACCTCCAAGTGGCCTCAATGACTCTCTAAAACAGTGGTGGTGAACCTATGGCATGCATGCCGCAGCGAGCACACAGACCCCTCTCTGCTAGCATGTGAGCCATGTCACTCCAGCATTGCCTGTGAGCTGATCATGCTCAGAAAGGAGTAGCAGCACCAGGCAATGATATCACAGGGCCATGCGCATGCTGAGAAAGAGATTAGCGGCACTGGACGATGATGTCATGGGGCCATGGACATGCTCAGAAAGAGAGTGGCAGCGCTAGGTGATGACATCATGAGCCACAACTCCTTAGTTGTGATTCGTTTGGGGACTCGGTGTCTAAAAAGTTAGCCATCACTGCTCTAAAAGAATGCAAATGAGCAAGCTGCCCACAAGGGATATACATTCTTCCACTCTCCACCATCCAGTTGGAACTGAAGAAGCTTCTGGGATGAGAAGCAAAACATCTTCAAGGAAAAACAAAGGAAGTCCACTCACCTCTTGAAAAAAAGCACCTTTGGGACAATCCTGACCTGGATGACCGAGAATCTCCATAGACGTTCTAGAATTGTATTCAACAACAGTCTTACTACTTTCTTACAAGAAACCTCACTTTATGCAAGAAGAGTCGGCCAGATCAACCTCCTCCTTGTTTATTTTCTACGCTTTCCAGGATCACAATCTGTAACCCCAGAAAGCAAGATGTAGATGGCTATCCAGCTTGCTCCATGGATGGTCCTGGCTGTGTAGAACAACAATTCCACGTTCGATTAGAAGATTAGTAGCTTCTAATGGTTCTCATTAGTTTATACGACTACAGTCAGAGGCCATTAAGCTTCTGTCTCAGAATATAAAAGAAGCTCGTAAAATGTAGGGGAAGTATTATTTAACTTAGCTTTATTTTTCATTTATGGAAACACGACAAACAAGTCAATGTCTGAAACTTGCAGAGGTCACCCAAAAACTGTCTTTAACAGAAAGGGACTCCACGCAGTCAAATTTAAAATGTGCCAAAATCCCTTTAATTTGGATGGGAAAGTAAAGCAGTTGTTTTATGGGTGGGTGGTGACAACCTTCTTTTATTTTTTAAAGAATTAAACTCTAATTCTTTTTCACCAGTGGAGTTCTTTTTGTGGTTTGCCACAAATGTTTTGACATGTGACAGGATGAAATCTTTGCGATGTGATGATTGTGTTTCATAACAAGATGACATGATGAAGACACTTTACGATTATAAATGCATCTAATACGTACACGACATGATGAATGTACTTGATGATAAGGAAAGTATCGTAAGATGGTGAATGAAACCTTTATTGTCATAGTACAACACGTGTACAATGAGATTGGCTGAGCCTCCCTTCGTGCACCCCCCCAACACATGCAGACACCACGTTGCTATAATATTATTTTTCATTTAGGGGTCTGACAGCCCAAGAATAAAAACTGTTCCTCAGCCTGTTTGTGTGGTTGCCTATGCTTCTGTATCTCCTGTCCGATGGTGGGAGGGTGAATAAGGGCTGACCAGGGTGTGAGTCATCCCGGAGGATTTCCCTCACTCTTCTGAGGCAACGGGCCCTTGCGATGCCGCCTAGTGGTCTCAGGGGATAGCCCATCATGTTTTGTGCTGTGCTCACCACCCTCTGTAAAATCTTTCTATCTGTGGCTGTCAAGCCAGCATACCACACCATAATGCAATGAGTGTGGACGCTTTCTATTGTGGAAGGAGGTCATCAATTGTTGTTACACTTTCTATCTATCTATCTTTCTATCTATCTATCTATCTATCTATCTATCTATCTATCTATCTATCTATCTATCTATCTATCTAT